>PVIH01003859.1:9146-151421 GCA_004025045.1 Sigmodon hispidus
TTTAATAAAGAAGGGGGATCTGTAGGGAGCTGCATTGTACCATGCCCTAAAGATGGCGCCGGTTTCTGCCTTCCACCTTCCTGATGGGATGATGAGTGCTCTCGGGAGTAAACAACTCCTTATTGGCTGTAGGTGAGGATGGTGGCTTGCTTCTGGCGCCTCGGGACCTATGGGCAATGTCTACATGGCTTACTGGGATTGGAAGTCCAGAGGGGATTTAGCCACGAGCAAACCCCCCCTCTCTCCCCCTCGGGGGTCGTTCAGTGAGAGTGAGTGAGTGAGTGAGAGACAAGAAGCCTGAATAAATTGCAAAGAGAAGGATCTGGTGTTGCGTGTTCCTTGCGGGAAGAGGTGGCGCGCGACAGAAGACATTCCAACAGAAACATATACACATTTGAGGACTTTAAATCTCTTGTGCATGCCATCAACATTGCCTCTCAAACTATCTCACCATCAGCTAGCAGAACCTTTGTGGAGAATGTGGCTTGATACTGGACATGTATGGCCTCTGATCTATAGTAGATTATCCCAGAAAACTGTTTAGTTTTAGTGAGAAATATGACTTTCAGCTCTTTGGCCTGAACAGAAGAGACATTTAATTTTATGGTATTCTTTATTTTATTAATGCTTTGTAGATAACCCAGTAAGGAGATGAGAGAAGATAGATAGATGATAGAAAAAGAGATGGACAGATAAGATCATTCTGGTAATTCTTATTTCAACAGTAAAAACTGGGAGTTTTTACTTATCTTCATCTCAATGATGTCTATATGTCTGTCCTTCCATAACAAAAATTCAAATTTTTCAGGACACAAATACTTTCTTGATTAATCCCTGCATTATATAAAGCTGAGGCAGGAAAACAGTAATGTTATTGCTAACAGATTCAGCAAAACATTCAATAGCTTAGATCAACATAGATTTGGGGAGGAAAAAGAAGTTAAGAGAGGGGAGTGGAGGAGATACATGAGAGGGGGAGCCACAGGCCTGCAATTTCTTTCCTGTAGTGACATCAAGGGAAAATCCGCTACTGACTACTTCCCTTAGCCTGTGGCTTTTTTTTTTGTTTTTTTCTCTATCTTCAAGTCTAGCAGCTGACACTCTATCCATCTTTGTGGTGATATATTTTATATTTAATAAAATTAGCCTGGGATATCAGAGAACAGAATCACCCACAGTCAAGCTATAAGGGTTAGAGAGTGGTAGGTAACACATGTTCCTAATCCCAGCATGAGAGTGACCAAGTAGTGACCTATACCTTTAATCCCATAAGTGTCTGTCTTTTGATTACACTGTACCCATTAGACAGATCAGAACAAGCCCCATTTCAACACTTGCTTAATCACACATACAGATTCATCTTTCCATGTAAGATCACATTCTTGTAGACTTGGGAGATTGATGGTTGAATGCATTGTTTTATGTCACAATGGATATTCAGGGAGATTAAAAGTAGTGGCCACCTCCATTCCCAGTGAATACTCCACCTGACCGCTTACAATTTTACCAACACTAACTCGAAATTTTGAAAGAGTTTAAATATTAGAATGCTACTGAACCACTTTGATATAACAATATTGTCTGAATGAATCAATACTTATTATTTTCCTATATTCTATGCAAAAAATAATATAAGAAAATGTAAGAAAAATGAGCTATCCAATAGTATTATATATGTTTACAAATTCTTGACCTGGTCCTGTTTAAAGTTATTAAAATGGCACATTTAGATGAAGCAAGGAAGATGGTTAAAGTTTGAAAGCCACTAAATAGTGAACAAAAAAATCATTACTTTATTTACATATGGGTCATAGATGAGTGGTGATGGAAGAGCTGTGCCTTCATGTCTGGTCTGAATTGAAGCCCTGTGAAGAAGGACGTGGCAATCACTCAAGCTTGCACATTCTTTAATTTCATTTATGAAGGCCTGCACAGAGTCAGTATAGCTAGAAGGCAAGACACAGACTTTCAGAAACCACAAAGTGTAACAGCTGGTCCCAATTACCCTTATGACAGTATGACCATATTCACAAACCTTCAGCTTTGTGAAAGAAAAAAAATGAATTCCTCATAAAAAATTTGAGAAATGCTACGGTCTGTGCATACACTTCTCTCTGCTGTTAGCCTTCTAGTTATGTACCATTGTGTATATAATGCAGTTGCAATAAGGCAGGCTGGTTAAGCTGCTGGAACAGAAATTGTTTCGGCTTTAAACACATAATACAGTGATTTTACAAAAGTCCATGCACTGGAACAAAGTATTTTTCAAAAACTGTAGAAGTTTCAGAGTCCCACATAACCAGGAAATCAGTCAGTCTCATGTTAAGCATACAGTTATGCAGGTAATTTTTGAATCAGCCAAATCAGACTAATGAAGTTTGACATGCATGGCTTCAGTGACCTTTACCAAAATCAGAGGTTGTCTCTTAAATGTATCACAGTGAAAGAGAGATAACAAACTTTTGTGCCAAGCTGGCCTTTGTCACTGAAATCTGAGGTTGGAAATTGTACTTTTTTATTTTCCTTACTTGAAGTTCAAAGGTTTTAACACTTCAGTCATCTCTGTTAATTTGCATTCTTAACATTTAAAACTGATGCATTAAAGGTCCATTTGTGTTATCTGTAATCACCACAAAGATACGGCTATCACATTAAAGAGGTAGTTGCAGACTTTGGAACTCAAATCCTAACAGACTGGCTCTTCTAATGCACCTTTTATTTTTAAAGTCAGAATACATTAACTTGTTCAATTTAGCAATATCCCTTAAGTCTTTCAGTTAGTAACAAAACAATGATCTAATCATCTTCTACCCAGGAGATGCTCTAACCATTCAGTCAACTAAGCAACATGATAATTAATGAAGGAAAATCATGAACACCATTATGAACAGAATGCCTGCCATGTTTAAGAGATGAAACAGTGTGAATAACAACCACAAGAGCTTATATAGGTTATAAGTCTCAAACTTATAGTATGGAATATTTTTAATAAAAAATGTTTTTTTCTGAACAAAAGTACTTCAATATGTAGTCCAAGACATGAAACATATTTAGTTATATCCAAAAATGGTGGTAGGTGGCTACTATTTAAAATATTCCTGTTAATTATTATTTATTAGTTTTCAGAATCCAACAAAGGAGAACTATAGTAATTAGACATTCTTTCTGGACACACTTTGTTTACTATTAATTTGTAGACCAGAGATTGAAAATAAATTACTTGAAGGCAAATGCCTTCCCACATGTATGCTTTGGGCTGATGGTATTTGTTTACTTTCCATCCACATAATAAAACTGATTAATAGGCTTGCTTTTTTATAGAAAAGTTAGCTCAGCTAGATGAATGAATATTTCTTAAAGTCTCATTAGCTAAACCTTACTAGAACATTTCATAACATTCTACTACTGAAAATGGTCAGGCCTTTTAGATGACTCAGTAGGTAAAAAATGTTTCCTTCCTGTGTGTTCCCCCACTTATAACTATTGCATTGTCTAAAACTCTAGCAATATACTAAATAATCACATATCTCCACCTCCCCAAATTTTAATAGGAAAGCATTCAATTAATTCACTATGAAGTACAATATTACTGCAGATTTCTAATTATTAGTTTCTCTCTGTCTCTGTCTCTCTCTCTCTCTCGTGTGTGCGTGTGTGTGTGTGTGTGTGTGTGTGTGTGTGTTTGTGTGTGTGTGTGTTGAGAATTAAATTCATCATCTGACACATAGTAGGCAAGTAGTCTAGCCCTGAGATATACTCCCAGCAAATGGAATAAGTTGTTTTTAAAATATTTGTCTAAAAAATTTTCAAATTATGGACAAGTACTAAGCTTTGTCAAAAGCCTTTGTATTAGTTAAGGATTCTATTGCTGTGATTAAACACCATGACCAAAAGCAATTTAGGGAGGAAAGGGTATATTTTACTTACGCTTCCTGATAACAGTCTATCATTACTCAGGAAGGTCAGGGTAGAACCTGAAACAGGGCAGGAACCTGGAGGAAGGAGCTGATGCAGAGGTCATGGTGAAGTAATGTTTACTGGCTTGTTCTTTCATAGTTGTTTAGTTTGTTTTCTTATAGCACTGAAGACCACCAGCCTTCAGTTCTTCATGGTGCTGATCCATCTGAAAGAGTCAGTCACAGGCCAGAAACATTGTCTGTATCTTGCACTTGTTTGTTGTATATATGTGTAACTTTTATAACTAATGGACAATCTGGACCAATCTAGATTTCACATTGTACATTAATTCACCTTCACCTCTTTAAATTTTCAGCCTTCTTAATCTAAACTGTGACCAGAATTCCTTCTTTTGTGTGATGCTATGATCTACAAAACCAGAAAGCTGAAAGAAGCTTCAATCATTAAGTGAATCTTTTATCATACTGCAGACTTGAAAACAGTAATGATATATTTAAAATTCACTGTTTAAAAAAATAGTTCATCTGCAGAAACACATCTAATATTTTATATTTGTATATTTCTTCAATAGAAGATTCAACTTATATGTCAAGAACAGTATTTAATACTATTCTGGGAAGGTGGTTTCAAACAATAAATCAAAACCCAAATAAATAATGGCACTTCACTCAAAAATAATAAGTATTTGTCATAAATTAATTAATAATTTCCCTATTCAGAAGTCAAATATTGATGGATTGACTTTTATGTTTTCTTTCTGATTTTTTTTCAAATCTGCTCATAATTAGAAGTCTCTTCCCAACTTTAATAATCATCGTAACAGAACATTCAAGGTCTGCATGACAGAAATTGCTCTGTTTGTTTTAACATCTTTGCACACCTGGATATAAAGCATTTTGTTTCCTCTTATTATACATATTTTAAATTATGTAAACCACATTTCTTTATTGCATCTGGTGTTAATACACATAGAACATAGTGTGGGGGTCAATGGACTGCCTGAAGGAAGGACCTCTCCCCTTTCTATCAAGTGGGTTCGGAGACTCAACTTCAGGTTATCATGTTTGCTAGCAAGTGCATTTTCCCATCTAACCATTTTACCATTCCCTTTTACCACAAGCTGCAAATGAAGACCTAAATTCTTTATGTCCCAACATTTCAGAATAGCTACAGTTATTAGTGGGAGCCACTTGGAAGAAGATTCCCTGCAGAGGAACACCTGAACCAGTTGGGGTGAGGAAAGTGTTTTTGCCTGGTGTGGATGTTGAACTAAGCCACCTTGGGACCTTGGGACCTCCTGCCCTTGCTGGGGAGGAGATAAGGAGATGGGGAGAAGAGTGAGTGACTGGGAGGGGTGGGGGGGAAGGGAGTTTGAACAAGAGGATACATGGATAAAAATATGACTTTATTCATAAAAAAATCTTTTGAATGTTTTTTTTTTCTTCTTAGATGTAAAGTATGGTTGTCTTCATGGTGGTAACAAGGCAGGCCCTTTAAGCAACCTCATTTTCTCATTTCTGAGCCAGAATCATATTTACTGGAACACACAGGAAATTTCTACATAAACACACACACACACACACACACACACACACACACACACACACACAGAGAGAGAGAGAGAGAGAGAGAGAGAGAGAGAGAGAGAGAGAGAGAGAGAGAGAGAGAGAGAGAGAACAGGGAATAGAAATTTGACTGTCCTCATCAGTCCCTGAGAGCAATGCATGTTTTATCTATCTCCCTTTGTGAGCTGAATCATTCACTTTTATTTAGACTAGGCCATATTTCATGACAATAAAGTCTCCATTCATGATACACAGTGTTGAGATAGAATCTACCTGCTATACAGGCTTTACTCCAGAATTCCTAGGGTTCATAGAGTTAATCATGTTAGTCTATGCTCCATCTTACAAAACAACATGAGTGACAGCTTTGTGTAGAAATGAGCATTTGCATAGATTAGAGCTCTGGTCCTCTAATAACATGCACCTGAATCTACGTTGTGTTTATCCTTTGTACATCATGTCGTGCAATTTCATGTGTGTATGTCTGTGTGTGTGTGTGTGTGTGTGTGTGTGTGTAAAAATTTCCTGTGTGTTTCAGTAATACATTGAAGGAAGAAGATCTTGGGATACATGTGAAAGACATCTCTGTAAGAAGAGTAGATATAGTGAGATGAAGTGGAAAAACAGAAATTTGAACAGACTTTGAGAATAATATTGTGTATTAATAACCTTGATACAGAAAAATTGAATTGATATTTTTAAGCTCCAAGAAGAGCTATGCTTTGCAACCTTGATCTGAAAATCAATGGCTGTATTTCAACATTTCCTCATTGCAAAAAAGAAAAAAAAATGCATCACATTGTGAGAAATTCCTGTCTTCAAGCCAGTTCTAAAAGAAAACCACACCAAGGAGACTTTTAAGGAGGAATGTACCCCAGAATGAGAAAAAAAAAATCCATTAATAGGAATTAACTTGCTTCTGAGCCAATGTCAGAATAAATTGCCTAATTTTAATACATGAAAATGTCCTTGAACCCAACCTGGGACATTAGGTTTGTCAGACTCTCTTTCTATCTGAAGCCCATAGCTAGTTGTGATAATGAAGTTCTCAAAAGAAATGGAGATGGGGTAATTATGCTTCCAATTAAATCTAAGACCATAATTAAAGGCACTTTGACTGGTTTGAATCTACACAAACTTGATATTTGACTTTTCCTTTATATATAAGCCCACGATCAAGTTCTTCAAACTCAAGGGATATGAGCTAGGTGAGTCACAGATACAGTTCTACACCAATTATTATATTAGTGGCCTTATCTGTTTCCACTAGGGAAACACTATTTAGATGGCAAAGTGAAAACCAAGTCTGTTAAATTTCTGCTCTTTCGAGCTCTTTAATTTAAAAACAAAAGAGAAAGAATTCCTCTTACCTGGAGCCAGTAGCGAGCAGCAGAAAGTATCCATGTGCTTTTCTGAGATCTCATTTGCATATTGAAGTTTTGAGGTTTCATTCCTCTCTCTCTCTCTCTCTCTCTCTCTCTCTCTCTCTCTCTCTTCCTAAGCCTCTTGCTATCTGCCCCTTTTCTTCCTGCACTTCTCTTCTCTGCATTCCATATCAGTGGAGGAACCAATAAAAGGAGGATTGAACAAATAGCATGCAAGATAAGTTTGGAAAAGCATGTTAAGAGTGAACAGCATGCTAGTTTGTCACATATAGGCCTTCCCACCATATCCTTATGAAAGTATAATGGCAATGTGTTAGTTTTCAATTGCTTGAAGATGAATAACAGAGAGGAAAGGTAACTTAATTCTTTATACTTAATCCAGTTACATTTACCTTTCTGGATGAGAATGTGTGCTTTGTATCTTTATAACTCAAAGATGATTTTGTTTTTTATCTTTGTCTGTGTATATCTCCATGCTTATGCACACGTATGGTATGGGTATCCATGGAATGTGCCTATGAATTGAAGTCAGGTGTTCTAAATGTCTTTGTCAAGCACTTCTCCATGTCATTTTCTTTTTGTTGAATTTAAATATAAAAATCTTTATTTGGATCTAAATACAGTGGTTGGAGGATTATGAACAAGGTATATGGTATACATGTGTAAAACTATCAACAAATAAAGAAAATGCTCTTTAAAATAAAAATAAAGTATATATAATAATTGAAGACATCTTCCTATCCACAGATGTGGAATAAATCATTTGCAATAAAAAAAAACCCCTAAAATTTAGTTTGTTTCTGAAATACTTTAAGTATTTAGAGGAGATATACAAAACTATATGAACCAAAATTCTAACAATTCTAAAGAGACAGGTATTATATAAAGAACTCAAAAAAATAAAAACAGCAACAACTTTGATGTTTTAACATTTCTGCCACACTAAAATGTTTAGAAAAGCATTTTAAATATAGTAGATAAAAGTAGATATCTTTAAAATTATGCCTCCTTAAAAAAAGGATTGTCAATAAACAGACAATTTTAAAAAAGGATTGGGACAGAGAAGTATGGAGAGGACTGTGATGAACCTGTAGTAAAACATATGTTGAAGAAAATTTTTCTTCAATACGACTACAAAAGAATGAAATAAGCAGAAACGAAACACACATATCTATCAATTAAGGAAAAAAGGCAGATGACTAAAAATCAAACAATCTGAACTAATAGAATGTATTTGAAAATAAAAAATCTAGTTTTACAAAAGACTGATTCTATACGTCTTTTTTTCTCTCCCATAAAACTGAAAACCTCATAAATATACACATTTTGTTCCTTTGCTTTATTTCTATGCCCATATTTCATATAAAGCAATCTCAAATTTAAATATATGCACAGTAAATATTTATCATTCATATGAAAGAAATAATAAGAAAAAGATAATAAGAAAATAATAGTAATAATAATAATAAGAAGAAGAAAAGGCTAGAGCATTCTCACATTTAATTCTATCATACATGGCATAAGACACCACTTGAGCAAGGCATCACAACCCCAGAAAGATAAGTAGGGGATGTACTCAATCAGTAGTGAACTTTAAACAAAAAGCAAAGCATACCCAAACTGCAAACCACAACCACTGAACAGCTTGGGAATCTGAAGCACCTTGGACAGTCACCTTGGAACCTATTCCCTGCAGAGGAACATCTAACTCAGTCTTGATATTTGGATGAGGAAATCGGACTTGCCTGGAGTGGATGCTGAACTAAGCCACCTTGAGACCTCCTGCCCTTTCTGGGGAGTAGATGAGCAGAAGTGGAGAAGAGAGCATGACCAGGAGGGTTCAGGAGGGGGAAGGGAGTTTGAACAAGGGGATACATGGATATAAAATTTATTAAAAAATAAATAAAAAATATATAAACAAATAAAAACAGTAAAAAAAATATGTATTTGAGATACTCATTAAAACAAAACCCAAACCAACCAAATAAAAAGACTCATAGCATTTTAATTATGTTCACAATTTTGTGTTGAGCAACATGCACAAATTGTGGTTTGGGCACATGTAGCTCTAGAAATTGGCTCACTAATTGCATATCTCTTTGGTCAGCACAAAGTCAGACCATATTATTTTCTAAAGCAAGATCTCTCACAGAACATGGAATTCACCTATTTGGTACGAATTCCTCTTTTTCTTCCTGCATAGCTCTGAGGTCACAGACTTGTACTTACTACTATGTCATGATTTTTCAAATCTGTGTGCTGGAAACCCAAACTCAGATCTTCACATTTGTCCAGCAAGCACTTTGTTAAATAAACTATCTCTCCAGCTCTGTTTTAGAATACTTTTCTTGGGGCTACATCATTCACTGATGCACAGAACTGGTCTACTAATGCATTAGCTTGATGGGGCAGCTATAATAAATTGCTGCTAACTTAATAACTTGAAACAATGTTGACTCATTATTCCCTAAGTTCTGTAGGTCATGGGGTTTAGTGAGGTTACGTATCACATATTCAGAATTCTGAAGGGTTCTACTTGTCCCTGTCTAACCCATAAGGTGAAAATAAACAAGGCTGGCCTCCTTCTGGAAGCTCATTGTGAGAGGACACTTCCTGGCCCAGGCAATTAATAAAAAATTCAGCTCTATGCTGCTGGGAAGCTGTGGTGCATAGCTTCAGCTCACCTTTTAGAACTTTGCCTTATGGTTTTCTTTGTCTTGTAACACATCAATTGTAGGCAAGTCTTTTGCATGCTTATTTCCCACATCTTCATGGCCATGTCTCTTTTTATGACTCTTCCACTTTCCTCTTTTACTTCTATTTTTCATTCTCAGTGTAAAATGGGAGATAGGATAACTGAAGGAGAAAACAGAAATTTGTAGCATAAAAAATTACTTCCTTTCCAGGACTGTTAATGAATGCACATGCAATTTAATTAGCTCCATGACAGTTCTAGATAATCTCTCTAATCTCAAGTGTTCATTAGTACATTGCATTTTGTAAACCTATTACCTGCCTTGGTCACAGAAGGAACTGTGAGTATTCTGGCCTTCTATAGCCACAGGTTCTATATCCCTACATCTTACAAAATTTGACTTGAAACTATTTCCTTTGTGCTGAATATGTACAGGCATTCACTTCCTGTCTTTATACCCTGAACAACACAACGATTAACATATCATTTACATTGTGTAGATTTGTATAACTAATCTATAACTAATTTAAAATGCACAAGAGGCTATGAGGGGATGATGTGTAGATAACTGGCCAGTTTTAGATGAGCCCTTTTAACATTCACATATTTTGGTGTCTGTGGAGGGTTCTAAAGCCAAGCTCCTGGGAATCCTAACAGACAAATGTATTACACCAGAAATGACTACCAGACTAATTAATCTTGACCTGTAGCCCTACCAGCATGTGTGTTAGGACCACTCATGATTAAACTGTAACTCTCCAAGACAAATTGAGAAACTCAATATGGTCTTCAAAAATAAATGAAAGTATATCTGCAAGAAAAGACAGGTATGTGTGTTTGTATATGTGTGTGTTTGTATGTTACTCGTGACACAAGGAAGTAAATTCTACAGAAGTCAACTTTAGATGCCTCCCCCTGGTCACTCTCTGCCTTATTTCTTGAAAAAGGCTCTCTTATTAAACTTGACACTCATAGATTGCCTATACTGGCTAGACAGAGAGCCGTAGGGGTTTTCCTTCTCTGCCTCCAGTGCTTGGATTACAGGTAGCACGTACAATCAGACCCAGCATTTAGTTTTAAATTGTGTGTTCTTTTGGTTACACTTTACCCACTGACACACTTTGCTAGCTCCAGGATTTTCTTTGTTTTAATGCCCAATTCAACTGCTTAAATTATACATGTTTTAGTCAGTGGAAGAGCAGACCTATTTTAATCATATATTACTGGTTAAACATCACTCTTATAAAAGCTTAATGATCCTTTGAGAATGGTAAACTTGAGGAGTATGGATTTATATCAGGGACAGAGCACTCATTTAAAATGCCTTGGGTTTGTTTTCTGTCATAGTGGGCAAAAAATACAACTTTCTATACTCATAACTAACTGAATATTCTACCAAATAACAACTATAAGAATAACCAATAATCAACACTGTGCTATCAATTGACCTTAGAAAATAATTTTTGACTTGGTAGTAAGCTAATCATTGTGAGAAATTTTATTTTTATATACTGGATTTTTATGTAAAATTTTTTTTTAGTTTCATATTGGGAATGCATTTATAAAATATATTTGCATATGTTAATATATTTACATATATATAAATCTAGGCTATTTTAGTCTTATTATTGGCATTCTGTTGCTTACTCCCAAATCTTATATATGATTTATTTTGATATTTTAAGATTCTAAATTATCTCTAAATGTGGAATAAAAATTACTTTGCATCTTTTAAATGTAATCAGTCAACATAATCACCAGTGACATAAGATAGTGCAAAGTTTGTTACATCTTACTAGATCAGTATTGTCATTTTGGTGGTTTACTTACTTTGGCAAATGTTATTATTTTAAATACAACCATACATTACATTAGTTCATGCTGTTTATTTTCTATGGAGTATTTTCTTTTTAACCGGAATTCTGGGACCAGTGACAAGAGTAGATGCTTTCCTTGGGGGATTTTATATAAATATCTGCCCTAAGCTAAAAATAGTAATGTATCCCACAGGAAGTCAGCTAGTCAGCTTTCAAAATGACTAAATTGAAGAATGTTAGTTCCAGCATGGTTTTCAAATAACTATATTAATAGAGAAAAGATGTGTTTAATTTCCCCCATTAATCTACACAATATATTGGAAAGAATGAGATAATGTCTCCTAAAAAAATCTTTTAATTTATTATGGAAAAACTCAAATAAAACTGCTATGATGGTGTTGTTTTAATTTTAGTTGAAATGAAATAAATACCTAAGGATTTGTGCTTCTGCTTGTTTGCAGTAGTAACTCTTACCTCTGTTCTGTTTATGCTTCTCTTCAAATTTCACTCAATAAAACTTAAAGAGAAATTTCTACCCTAGTAAAATAGAGTAAACTAAAAAAAAAATACTTTTCTCATTAGTTCAGTTATTTGCATACCAAACATTTATTCTACAGCTGAAATACTAAATGACGTTTTTTTCAACTCTGGAAAGTATTAAGCAAATGATTTTGAGTTGTATCTTTACATTCAGAGGATTTTCATCAGTTATTTATGATGTCAAACATGGATTGCTGCCCTGGAGAAGGCATCTTATAAAGAGAAAGCAGAGTCCTCCTCATTCTCCTTGTGCTCTTCATCCTCTCTTATCCTGTTCTTCCAATTAACTTATTATTAATTCTAATATTTATTATTCAATGTGATATAATTATAACTAATCTCATAATAATAACTAATTTTACAATAATTTTATATTCACAAAATATAAATAATATGGGTAGTACTATATATTCTACACTCAGACTCTCTTATTAATCATTTACATTAATATATTTTACCTATAACCAATAAATGAATGTTGACCACTACTAATGTTCACATATTAGATTTACATATTTTTATGCAGTGTAATTTTCTGCTTCAAGGTATTAGGGATGTCATCACATATTTAGATCTCCATGGGCTCCTTCCAGCTGAGAGAGTTTCTATGAGTTTCAGTAGCAAATAAACTTATGGTCCCACTTCTGTTAGACAATGTCAAGAAATGTATTTTGATTTTTGTGGTTTATGAGCATCTGTACCATCACTTTGTCATATTTCCTCAGTGTTACTCTTCTCTTTCTGTCCTACATGACATACTTTGGAAGGAAGACACTACAAGTGTCCCACATTTAAATAGGATTTCTGTCTTGGCTCCTCAACATTTGGAATTCTGCACTTGATATTCATCTTTGATATCTTTGTGGGAGCCTTGTTATTTGAGACCTTTTTTTCTTTGGGGCTTTAGGGACATTTGGGGTTCTAACCCAATTTGTACCTAGTCCTACACTCCCCTGTATCTCACACCAACCCTGGTTTATATTACTAGGGTCTGATACCTGAATTCAAGAGCTGGATCCTAGGTATTCTTAGATCCTTCGATATTCAAGTTCATCTTACATTCTGAAACTCTTTAAACCATCACTACATCTTTACTAATGCCCAAGAGGTTCCCTTAGATGGATTTTTCTATAGCTATTCCAACATGGTATGCCATTCCATAGGTGTGGTGATTATTTGATATCTCACAACACAGCTTGAAATAAATATATGCTGAGAGAAAATATATATCAGGCCTCAATGAACCCTTTTCCCTTTCTTGTCCACAGCATTGGTTATGAAGGAAATAAAAAGAAAGAAAGAATAAGAGTCATGAAGAAGTATTTCCACTTGTCAGTGATCCTTGGGAACTATTTTTGGTATTACCAGATACAAGAATACCTACAATTTTTCTGGGGGAACTATTAACAGAATGATTCAGAAGACTATAATTCATACAATTTATTATATTGAGTGGAAACTATTTGAGTATTTACCATACCCCAAAATATATTCTATGCATCTAAAAATTGTGCTGAACATGACAGAAAATGCCACAGAGATTGCAGTCCTTCAGTGAAGACTAACAAACAGCAAACAGGTCAACAACAGCAGGAAGAGCAAAAGCACTTGGAAATGCTTTAGCCAGCTGAAAACACCAGAGAAATATTAAAAGCAATTAGGCATTTAAATTTTTTCTGGGTTTATGAATAAAAATTTGATAAGATTTGACGAAATACAGATTTTGTAGAGTAGAATTCTGGGAAATAAGGAGACCAAAGAGAAATCTCTTAATGTTGAAGCAAGCTCTGTGGGCTATAGAAATAGTGTGAAGATCAACAGGATTAGAGAGATGCAGAAATTTGAAGTTGCTCAAAACTGAGGTAGTGAGATAAGTTAATGTAACATCATATGTGGCATCTTAGCCCTAGAATCTATAAAATCATTAAAGGTGATTGTTACCTAGTGGCTGGAATTGAAAAGTCTATTATGATTTAACCTGATTGTGGCACAGCGAGGCAATTATAAGGAGCAAAATATAATGCCGACTTTTCATTTTTACAATTTATCCAGCACTAATGATCTGCCAGGTACAGTCAAAATGACTTTACATACATCATTTCAGACATTATTTGAACTAATACAATGAGGTGGGTATTAAGTCGAAGAAATCTGAGGCTCAACTACATTAAGAAGACAAATGAGGACTGCCTAGTAGGGGGCCCAGAACTGCAGCCTCACACAGTTAGCAGCCATTCCATATGTTCAGCATAAAACAAGCAAAGATGTGTGATAACCATGTGTGGAGATGACTCATTCCATGAGACTGAAGAAATAATACTTGTAGTGTTTGATATCAGGTAACTTAACTTTCCTTTGGTCAATGATACTCATGATATTCTAATCATGTCCTCACTTAAACCTTTTTTTTTTTTTTAATATGTAAAGGAAAGAGGATATTTTCCTTTCAGAAATGTGAACTGTCCTTTTGAGGGGATTAGAGAGAAACAAAAAATAAAAACATCCTTTGGAGGGTAGTCTTTTTTCCAATTGTTTCTTTACCCAGGTTTCATTCAGAAAAAGAAAAAAAAAATTAAGCACGAGCTGAAAAAAACAAATAAAACTTATGTCTCTCTAGCAGCATTCAGAGCTTGCTAAGCATCATGAGCCTAAGGAGGGAAAGTAAACACATAGGATGGCTTGACATAAAAATAGAATTACTGAGTTTTCCTTATAAAGGTAACCTCTACTGACTATCTTTTATTTGTACCTAAGACCAATAAAGAAAAGAAATAAATATCCTAGTTTGTAACAAGAGTTTCAAAATGCTTTCTTTCTTCACTTAAACAATATAAAAATAGCCAAAAAATATTTTAATTGTTTCTATAAAATAGTAGTTGTCTTATGTATAAGAACACATTTACTGTAAGAAAAGAAAAATGTATAGAAGTCTATAGGTTTTTACTAACATACCGGATTTTCATTTTATTTTTTGTGTATATATTTACTTTTATAATAATGAATTTAAAATAATCCATAAAAGTAAAATTCCTCTGATAAACATTTCTCTGCTTGTCCTCTGTCTTCACATTTGATTCAATGGTCCTATAACATTGACATAGTAAGTGTAATTGTAGGGTACCAGAATCTACAGGTAGACATTGTACTTCATCATCACTTACTAAGGTTTTCTGTCAAAATAGACAGCTCATGGTTTTCAACAGCCTTACATATTTTTTTGTACTGGAGTTTGGGTTTAATGTTACTTATTGACCATTTTCAAAAACACTGTAATAACTTTGACTTAGAAAACAAGCTTTTCTTAGAATAGCTTTTGACATTTCTGTATAGTACATGTTATTTAGGTTTGACTTACGGACTTCATAAGATTATCTTTAAATGAGGGGTTCATATCTTGGTTCAAAAAGCATTATATATAAATACACTTACCATCTACATAATTTCCATAGCATTTCTAACTTTAGTGATTTAGAAGAATACTTCTTTTGCAAAGTACAAATATATATGTATATATTTATATATTTCTGCAAATATACATATTGTGTATAAATGATATAATTTCTCAGAAAGTACATAACTTAAATTTGAAAGTTATTTATGGAGGCTAGGGTTATAGTTTAGTTGGCGAGTTCTTGCCTTGCATTCACGAAGCCCTAGAGTCAGTCTCCAGCACTGAATAAACCTGGACATTGTGATACATTTCTGTTTTCCCAGCACTGAGGTACAAATCTGTTACTGAAATACTTGAAAGGTGGAGGAAGATGGATTATATGTTCAAAGCCATCTTTATCTACATGGTGAGTTTATGACCAGTCTGGGATACAGTAGAATTTATTATATTAACATGCATAATAACTCCTTTATTTATTTATCATATTTGTGCATGAGATTGTGTATTTGTGTGTTCATGTATGTTCATATGTGTGAACATGGGCCTGTGTGTATATTTATTTGTGGAAATCCAAGAACAACTTTTAGGAGTTGGTTCTTGCCTTTTACATTGTTGAAGTTTCATTTGCTTTTGCTTTGCACTATGAACTGTAGGCTTGCTAGCCCAAAAACTTCTGGGGAATTTGGATGTCTCATCCAAGCCTTTCACCATAAAGATCCTGAGAGTACAGATGCTTAAGGCTGCACTGCTTTTGGAGACTAAACTCATGTCATCAGGTTTACTTGGGTAGTACTTCTACTGTCAGAACTAATGAAGAAGATACATAAATTTTTTAAAAATTCCCTTTTTTATTTTTGCAAGTGTCTGAATATGGGTTTGTTTATGAGTTCAGTTACCCACAGTGATCAGAAGGTGATGAATCCCCTGGAGTGAGAGTTAGGGCTGGATGCAAACTTCCTGGTTCAAGAGATGGGAACCAACTTCAGGCCTGTAGAGGGACAGTAACTACTGTTAACTACTATGAAGTTGTCTCTCCAGCCACACAGGACAACTCTTTAATAACTACTGTTGTGTTACTTGGTAGTCTAAGGTTGACAGTAAAAACAAAACAAAAACAATACAACCAACCAAACAAACAAAAACCTGTGTCACTGACATAAGAAACTAATATCCAAGAAAATACCTTTACATTGGATGCTAAATGCCTGAGGAAAAAAAAATCCCACTTTAACATAAAAATTATTTATTTCAATTAAAGAAGAAAAATAGAAAAAGATAGTGGAAGAGACCCTGTTAACAGTTGTTGCACCAATTTAGATTGTATGAAAAGAGATTCTGAGCCGAATCTGGGGAAAGTTGAAATATCAGAGAGAGGAAGCACCACAGTCAGTTCTCACCCAGCTGTCTTTCATCCTCTTTAGCCTCTGCTTCTTCAGGTTGCTTCTGTCTCTGATGGGTTCCTAAGAGGCCTTATATACCCTTCTCCTCAGCTGTATCCCATCCAGGTTAGGATTAAAGGCCAGAACTACTCTAATTTTTTTCCCTTTTTTCATTATTATGAATAAAGAAGTCACATTTTCTATCCTTGTATATCCAGGATATTCAAGGTCCCTTCCCCCTCCCACCACATCAGGTCATTCTCTCTTCTCCACATCTCCCCATCCTCTCCATGGGCAGGCAGTCCCAAGGTCCCAAGGTCCCAAGGTCCCAAGGTCCCAAGGTCCCAAGGTCCCAAGATCCCAATATTGCTTAGTTCAGCCTCCACTGCAGGTAAATCCAGATTTCTCCCCCCAACATCAAGACTGAGTCAGGTATTCTGGGTGCATACCCTAAAGAAACACAGTTGTACTCCAATGGCATTAACTCAACTATGTTCATAGTAGCATTATTTGCAATAGCAAGAACCTGGAAACAACCTAGATGCGCCTCAACTGAAGAATGGATTAACAAACTGTGGTATCTCTACACAATGGAGTACTACTCAGCAGTAAGAACTACTCTATTTTGTAGACATCCTTGAACTCACAGAGACAGAAGAAGTTCTGTCTCTGGAGTTAAGGGCATAGGTCACCCTCTTGGGTTTCCCTGTGCTGGGATTAAAGGTGCTGTTGAATCTCAGCTATTTGTCCTTGTACTCAAAGATCAAGAAATTCCTGAGTTGTCTTCTTAGGATTTGACTGTGTGTTGTCTCTCCAATATTTTATTAAATATGTAATATATCACCACAAACAGTAGTTTTTGATTTATAAAAGAAATGAGTTGTAATTTTTATTTATATCCTCATGTAAATATTTTAGAAATGTACACAGTAAGCTTAAGGCTTAGGGTGGTCCAAAGAAATGTAAGCTAATGAGACAGAATGTGACCAAAACAGAAAGCAAGCTACTCTGTATTCAGAAGTGGTCTTGAGTGTGTGCTTACACCAAGGAATCCTGTATGGTTTAATGTTTACATTAGTTGTACAACTGGAAAGTTTTGGAATTTCCAAGATGCAATCCCAAGGAGGAACAGAATGCAATGATGAGTTTATGTGATACTGTGTGGGAAATGAAGCAGACACCCAGAGTGGTGCAGAGCTAAAAGATTTGAGCTAATGCAAAGGCAGACTGAAATGCCAGCAGTGGTCTGTGAATTTTTGTGTACATAGTGAATGCACATTTCAGCTCTTTCCCCAGATAATCATCTTACAAACCCTGATATTTTCACAATGGGACCTAGACAAGGAAAAGTATATAAACATATGATAATGATGTCTCTCGACTCTTCTAGAATTTTGCATTCAGGACAGAGTTATAATATTTCATTGCCATTGTGTGGATATTTATTAAACATTTAATAAAACCTGTATACTGGGGAGAAAGCACCCAGTCAAATCCTAGGGAGACAGTTCAGGAAATTTTTAAACCTTGAATACAAAGATAAACAGCTTAGTCAGTTACACACACATCGAATCCCAGCACAGAAAAAGCCAGGGAGTGATGACCTCTACCCTTGATCCCACAACTCCAGCAACAGAACTTCTTTCTTTCTCTGAGTTCAAGGTTACACACCTTTAATCCTAACCTGGATGGGTATATAAGGTCTTGTAGAAACCCAGAGAGACCAGAAGCGACTGGGAGAAGAGACTGGGAGAAGGGGCTGGGAGAAGGGACTGACATAAGTGACCAGGAGCGAGGCTGAGGAAGTTGCAAGGACAGCTGGATGAGAATTGACTGTGGTGCTTCCTTTCTCTAATATTTCAGCCTTCCCCCGATATTTGGCTCTGAGTCTCATTTGTGATACTACATTTTTTTTCTAAAGTTTTTCCTAAAGTTTAGTGTGAAGGATGTGTGTGTATGTGTGCATGTTGCATGTAGAAATCAGTTATGGAGTCTGTTCTGTCTTCCTACCTGCATGTAGGTTCTGGGGTTGAAATCCAGGTAAATAGCTCGGCCAAAAGCACCTGTACATGGTGAGACATTTCATTGACCATCTATATATTTTATTTTCCGTTTTTTGTCTTTGCCTGTTTGTTTAACAAAGAATATCAGGATAGATCTGGGACAATCATTACTAATATGTTAAGTTTTATGTATAAATACTTTTGTAATTAAGTCCCAGTCCATTTTATGTGCAATATGTGGCTTTGTTTCCTATTGTTTTTTCATATCAATGTAAGGTTTTCTTATTCTCAATGATGAGAGATACAACCCTGAGCCTTATAAGTACTGGGAAATATTTAGTCCAGCTAGTTCCCAGTCCAGAAATGTGAGAATTTCTGTGGTGGAATATTGGATTTGATATTTGGGGGTCTGCAATGCAAATATGCACTTTGTGTATTTTGTGGTTGTCATGAATGCTTACTACTTAAGAAGTGATTTTTTTTTCATAAACACGTGTGTGTGTGTGTGTGTGTGTGTGTACAAATGTGTGTATGTGAAAGCATGTGGATGTCAAAGGTTGATATAGGCTACCTCCATTTATCACTGAACCTGAAGGTTACTAATTCAGCTAGACTGGTTGGCCAGCAAGCTGAGGGGATCTTCCTGTCTCTGTGTTCCCAATCCTGGGATCATTACTTTCCTTTTTGAACATGAGCACTGAGAATAGAGTCCATTCATCATACTTAGGTGACAAGCATGTTACCAAAGGATCTGCTCAGCCCCTCTTCTTCCTTTAAAAATCATATTTAAAAATTAATCCATTAAAATTATTATGTATTGTAAAGAACTCAAGTGGGCGTGACTCTAGACTTCAGAGAATTTGCAGTCTAAAGGAAATAAAGATATGCTGGGAGCAGAGGAGACATTTCCTTTAGTGTTATGCCATTAGCAGGTAATTTATGTTCTGTCAAATGAGGACCAACCATTGCTAATACAAACAATCCTAGTCAAACTAGTGAGAGGGGTCAATAAGAAGGGGAGGGAGACAAGAAAAAGCTAATGGGGATGAAGATAATAAAAATGTATTATATACCACATATGAAATTTGATAAAAAGGCACTTTCCTTATATAAAACTATTTCTTTACATCTGGCCAAACATAGAGTCATTTTAATATAAACACAATGAAACCTCAGGAAGATTGTGTTTTTCATGTTCATCTTGATTGTTTAAAATTAAGACTTCTGAAATATTAAAGATAATCAAATATTAACACAGTTCTGGCATCTAGTCTGCAGTTTCCAAGGCATTAAAATAAAGCACATGTTTGCTTAATACTCTAAACTTCATCTCACCACAGAGCACTACATTAACTTCCTGCACACATTTAAACACTATTAAGGTACAGCTTGCAGTCTGTAAATCTTTATTGTCTGAATCCTGCTTACCTGAGGGACCACTTACCTGTATTCCTCAGAGAAGCCTGTGGAGCAGTTTTGCTGACAGCTTCATGGAGAGGCTAGCATGGTACAAGCTCCTATGGAAAGATTCCTGGGTCCTGGGGCCTTTGTCACCTGTGCTCACCCTCACCCCTGTTCTTGCTTGTGAGACATGGTTTTGATGCTTAAATAATATCTGCAAACAAAGAAACAGTTTTGTTCAACTTGGGTTTTCATAAATAGTGTGGAAGTATTTTTTCTTGTGTATCTATGATTGCTGGGATAGAGTAAGTCTACTAAATATTTGTGGAGATACTTGTAAATGATTGTAGTAGCTATAGATTAAATAACTTATGTATAACACACAATGCTGTAGTATAGAATTTCAATATAGTCAATCCATATCCACCCTATGAAAATTAAGGCATGTTGTTAGCCACTACATTACAAGTGGGGATTTATCCAGAATGGGTTTCAAATAATATTTTCAAATAAACTTATACAAGTAATTCTAATGAGGAAATATGTTCATTCAATAATTTTGCTTCAGTACAATACTCACACTGACTATATTACATCAGACAAAGGATTCTAGAATTATTGTTAAATATAATGTTATTTTATTCGATGCACTAGCCCCAAGAACTTCGTGTCAAATTTACAAACAAGAAAAAAAATCAATACTTTATTTTTCAAAGCCACTTGAATTGGTCTAACTTTTAAATATTGGATTTATTTCTTTAAAACCTTTGGTTTCTCTTGATCATAACAAAAGGGATAGAGACACACAACATTATTTCGAATCTGAAGTTCAGAAACATTCCTCTAGGTTAAAACTTTGTGTGTGTGTCTGTGCATATTTACATATACTTTATATGCAAATATATCAATTACCTCTAATAAACTGAAATGTTATTCTTCTATATTTTCTAGAATTCTCAGAAAACTTGCAGTGTAGACTTGAGTTATACTTCAGTCTTCTAAACAATATTTTAATTAATTTGTTTAATTAATTTGCCTTGTTATCTTTTTCTTGCCTTTAGCAAATATTTTCAAGTGACATATTATCTCAAAGTTTCATGACTATAGAAAAATTCACAGTTTGGGTTCTGTAGAAAGATTTACCTCCCCATCTAATTATGTACACCATCTCCTCTATCTCCACAGAACACAATCAATTTACTTCACTCCCGTGGTTATTGCTCACAGCACAGTGAAGCATGACAGTGAAATGAAACATCAGGAATGAATGTAAGAAGGTCAGACAAAGAATATAAATGAGATGGGTATACAGATGCCATGGAACGATGTTTGTTGTTCGTGTTTTACGTTTTCTGCCTAATATATGACTTTGATTGCCCCTCCCAAAAATTATTAAGTCCTCCCATTTTAAACTTGACTGTTTGTTTCAAATGCAGCTTTGGAAGAGTAGAATATTTTTGCCTAAGACAAAATACTTATAATGCTGAGTAATTGGTTATATGTGATCATAATTGCTGTTTGAAGGCTCAGAGGGGCTCTAATGCCCCCCATGCACTTGGTCACAACAGTGTGGGTTCTAGAGTTGGCAAGAGTCATTGAGCCTTGAACCATTAGCTATATTGTAGTAATTAAGAAGGCCATCCCAGAATTCTATGTATCAAAAAGCTATGATGGCCAGATTTGTTAGGATGAACTATCTGAATGCTTTACAGGTAAATTATAAGGAAGACAAAGATAGAGGAGGAAACATCAGGAAATGATTCCACTTATTAAGAATCAAAACAACAGCCAATTGAAATGTGGTAGTGAAAACAATGGCCTCTGTATTGCAATTAAATGACTCTTTTCATCTTCACTTTGCCCATGTGGAAAGTGGAGTGAAGAGGGGTTTAACCCCCTCTCTACTGGTTGTGCAAACAACAGAGGGCAGAGCCAAGATTTGCATATAGGGAATCCTAGCACACTGTTCCTGAGACTAGGGAGAGTGATAAATCATAACACAAGTGGGTTAAGTGAATTATAGATAGGATTGGTAAGGACTTGGTCCCTGAAAAAATGCTAAACAAGGGTGATAAACATAGAATTGTAGGTTTGTGGCTCACCAATATTTATTGTGAAGCTAAGGCTATCACAAACAAAGAAAAGTATGCAGAAGCAGCTGCATTTGATAATGAAACACTGCAAAGTGGTAAGATGTATGTTAGATGGATAAAGAGGTGACCCTGAAGATAACTACACAGGCTCTCAGTAATGCCCACCTGAAATAGGGCTTTCAAGAATGCTGGTAGCAAGAGCCTACTGATAGCAGAATTCCCAGTCAGTAGGAGATAACTGCCAGAAGTACAGTGCACTACAGAGACAGAACTTGGTCAGTGATGCTTATCCCTTTAAGAAAATTCCTGGGTCCCGTCCCCCCTCCTCCCGCATGCGCTCCAGCATTTCTACTATATCTCTTTACTGTCTCCAAGCAAAGTCTATACTAGATATTTTCTCTGTGAGCTCACAGGCCTGATTTTCACCTACATGGACATAACAGAGACTCACATGTGATTATCTGAAAGACTCTAAATGGCGAGAATTAAAGATGAGGTTATACGCATATTATATGTAACATGCCCTTTAAGAGTAATAGTTATTTGTTATTTGAAGTCTCCTTCCAGAATTCTGATGGATTGAGCCATGCTGTTTTCTGAATACTAGAATTCTGTAGGCAGCTTTATGACAGGAAGTTGGCCTTCAGAGCAGGAATGTATGTAAACAAAGAAATGTGGCTCCCAGCAAAGTTCCTCTAAATCAAATCATGAAGGCTTCCAGCCCCCATTCTGGACTTCTTTCTGTATTTTGATTATTTTCAGATGGCTTCTGTGAAGCAGAGATGAAACCCAATAGTTAACCTCCAGAAAACTCCCAAGGCATTCTCAGGCAGTTTTGAGTGTGGACCAGCTAAGCCAAGCAAGGAGAAGGAAGGAAGAAATCTAGTGCCATCCTGCTATGCGATCTACGAAGTGTATTTTCTCCCTCGGGAATCCAACTTTA
The DNA here is from genome assembly GCA_004025045.1 of Sigmodon hispidus. NCBI lineage: Eukaryota > Metazoa > Chordata > Mammalia > Rodentia > Cricetidae > Sigmodon > Sigmodon hispidus. The sequence goes on from PVIH01003859.1 coordinate 32,277, forward strand.
AGAGTGAACTTTTAAAAGAGAGATTGAAAACTCGGAGTACTACAACTGCCTGAAATCATCACTGTAAACACAAAAGGTTAGAAGCTAAGGCTGTTTGGTCCTTTGACATTATTATACCAAGGCATGCCTGCTGAGCTTCAGAACCTATTGTCCTGAAGGCAGTGCAGAGCTCTGCCTTTCTCTGCTGTAAAAATGCTAAGATGCCAAGGGCTACAAATTGTCTTACATAAAGTCATGGGAACTTTATAGGTTATGATAGATAAAGAAAAAATACAAAGAGATTTTTGTCAGTCTCAGAACCTCAGCCTTCATGGGTGAAAGCAAAAATATCCCAGATTCTTGCAAGGCTGTCTAATACAAAGATCCCAGTCCTCCTAAAGCCTGGATTTCTTTGTTTTATCCAAGCTAAGTATTGTTTTTTTTTTTTTTTTTTTTTGGGGGGGGTGCTTCCAAAAAGACTTTCCTGCTCAATGACAATGTTGCCCATAGTGATCTGGGTCTTCCCACAACAATCATTAAGAAAACTCTTGCATAGACTTGCCCACAGTCCAATATATGGGGGATTTTGTCAGTTGGAGTTCCTTCTCCAAGATGACCCTCAATTATGCCAAGGTTACAAAAACATAACCAGCTCTGCAATGTACACTTTTATTGTGAATATTGTAGTCTTGCAAACAAAATCTACTTAAAAATATAAGATTGCTAAGCTTGGAAAACAATAAAAATAAACAATGCAGAGACTTAAGGAGTAAGAGTCAATTTTGTATTTGTACCTAACATTTATATTCAGAAGAAAAGAACATGAAAGTTGTCAGGGCATCAAAGTGAACCCTTAAATCCTGTACTGCTGAAAATAAAGACTAAAGAGAACTCAGTTTCTGGGGTTGCTTCCTAGATAGAAACACAGTTCCCCCTGAGGCCAGGTGTTTGGTTTTGCATTTGGTTTTCTCTTTGTATAGTGCACAATTCATCGTCAGAGTGCAACTGAATCTGGGAGTCCATGCGGTAGTAATTTTCAGAGGACATAGTGGCTTTGTAGTAGTTTCAGACACCACAGGAAGATGGGTTGAAGATAGTGATAAGCCATAGTGACTTCAGTCAAGAGTCATAACAGAAAAACAATTGGGAAGTCCTGTTTTGAACTGTTGTCTGGCAATGACTTAGTAGGTAAGGTGGGGTTGTGGAATCACTGTGGCTCCTTCAAGCTATGTGGTATCAGTTTTGTCAGGGAGCAATGTGCATCTTGTTACTGAAATTTCACTGAGCTTTGGAAACTGGAAATATCTGCATAATCAGCATAGAGAAAATATTTAAAACCATATATACTCATGAGCTTTCTTGAAGACTTATTGGGCAATGGGTAAAAACCAAGTCGAGAAGAAATGAGTGTAAGGACTAGGAGGAAAAGGAGGAATAGAAATCAGAAAGGATGAAGCAGGAAGGAGCAAAGGAAACTCATTTGTATACAGTGTTGGAGTGGTGAACAGAGAGTTGGATGAAAGGAAGCATCTGTTAGAATTCAGAGCAAAAGATAGAGAAGTGAAACAGATAGATCCTTTAAATTGGAGGGGGGGTGATTCAGCCAGTCAGTAGACTGTTTGCTGCACAAACATAAGGACTCTAGTTTAGATTCCTAGATCCGACATAGAAGCCAGGAGAGGCCTCATGCCTCTGCAACTCATTGGCCCAACAGTCTAGCTAAATCAATGATATCTACATTCAATGATAAACTCACTGTTTCTCAAAAAGTAACATAGGATTTGTAGAAGAACACCAACATTAACCTCGGATCAGAGGCATACATACATGCACACACACACAGCCACTCCCACACAAGAAAAATAAACAAATAAAATAAAGATTCTGATTTGTAAGAAAAAGAAAACCAATAAAACTTTAGAGCTTTCAAATTCTCTAGTAACTTTGTTCTGACATTATTTCAAAGTAGAAAAAAATGAGCTAAGTTATTTCTCATCTATTTTTATTCCTCTAAAAATATGTAGAGGGAATATATTTTAAACATATTCTCTTGACATTTTTTTGTCATTTGTAATCAGCCTTTTGAGGAAGCAAAGCTGTTTTCCCTCGGGTTTCTAGTGTGTTTATATGTCTAAGACGTTCCTGCCAAGCTCCTTGATAATGCTACAGTATCTGTGAGTCACTCAGCACAGGGAACTCTTAGATTTCTGCCTTTGAAACTATACTTGGGCCACATGTTAAAAAATTCAGGATCTTTATCTTTGCTGGCTTTGTTAACTAAACTGAAGAAACAATTATTATAGCTTGCAGTAAAATGATTACCTTTCTGTTCTTTTTTATAATTTAGTAGTAATAATTACTTTTGTCCTGTGTTTACTGTAATTTCTTATGTGGGTTGGCAAAATATAGCCAGATAACAGGTTAAGGGTGGCTCAATCTGCATGAATATCCATCTCTTCAAACATGGAGTATACTCTCTGCAAAGGGCCCTCCTGAAACTTCAGGTCAAATTCTCAATTTGTGAATTTCTTCCTAAAACAAACAATAGGAAGCAGAATTAATTTTCACTTAATTGAATTAGTTTTATTACATATTTTACAATTTAATTTTTTGCCTTCCAAAATTTTATTTAGTTTTGTTTTAATTTTTAGCTTGGAAACTTTGTAAAATTTTCATTCTCTGCTTTATCTTACATTTGTGAAAAGTTTATCTTTTATATTGGAAATAAACATAACACACTTACCCAAAAAGGCAGAATTTAAGGTATAGGGCAGCTGTAGTTGTGAATATAAGCTTTTTTTTGGTTTGTTTTTGCCTTTTGTGTGTGTGCATGTGAAAGTGTGAGTGTGTGGTATGTGCACAAGAATGTGGGTGAGTACACACATCTATGCAGGCATCTCTCTCTCTCTGTATTTATGTATATGTATATGTGTACCTGAAGGTCAGAGAAAGATGTGTATTCTGCTTTTCTATCCTTCCCTTTATTCTTGAGAAAGGATCTCTAATTAACCCTGAAGCTATGCTGAAAGAAAGCAAGCCCTAGCATTTCTCATGTCCTGCCCCTCCAGTGAGTATTCTTTTACAATTATTGTAATCTGGTTCATAGTTGTGACTTAGACCAGAATTCCATGTCCAAGGTACTTCATTTATTAATTTCAGCATTGCTCAATGCTAGGTAATAGAGATGCAGCAGAAAGCATGAGAGACAAGCTTCCCAGTTAAGGGTCTAGTGTCTTACTCTGCAGAGGTATGTAATATATAGGTGTTGGTTTGGCATGTGAGATCAGGCACATGCATACTACCAGGGCTTCAGAGAAATTATTCAGGAGAATTGGAGTACAGGATCAGAGAAGCAGAAGAGAGAAGAGAAGAGAAACACTTCTACATGGCATCTCTTTTTAAGAGAAAGGGTGGGTATGGATTTACATAGCCATGCCTAGGGGCATGCCCTCCATATGCTGCATGTTCTGGTGGTGCCATGTTGGGTTCATCACATGGCCACTATATGCCAGGAATTCTTATTTCACCAAGCACCATGTTGAGTTCACATTGTAGTGTGCCAGGAATCCTTATAATAAGTACTAGTTTTTCATAGTTTAGAATCTTGTGAGAAAAAACTAGAAGTGATAAGAGGATGAAATTAAAGAATATATGGTGTGGGGCAGCCACTAAATTCAAAGCATGAAGCTAGATAAAGATCACTGAAGCAGAGATGTAAAAGTCTGTACTTGAGTAAGTTAAGAAAACTAAGTGACAGAAAGCCTTAAGAAAAAGACCAAGTCCACAGAGGAGAAAATTCAAGAGCCATGTCCTGCTGAGAACTGGAGTGTGTGTAGTTGAAAATCACAAAACGGGACAGAGAGAGAGTTAGAAGGTAAGTCTGAGTCCTTGGATTTGATTGCTGTCCCAGTTCTATTCTAAGGGTAATGGCAGCAAGCTACAAGAAAGCTTCTAACAACAAACTGATGTGTACTCATTGCATTTACAGAGCATCAGACTTTGGGGTAAAGTCAAATGAAGTGAACAAAGTCAAAGGAGAATACTCTGATAGGAAAGGATTACTAAAATGTGAGAGAGAGACCATCTCACTAAGGGGGCATCTAGGCAGACCTCATGAGGTCCAAATCATAGTGTGTGTAGAGTCAGCCGTAAACTGAGACTCAAAGCCTATCTTCTTCCTTTTCTTCTTTTGGAGGGGGGCATGTAATAGCATAATTTTCTTCATTTCAGGATGGCAGCCTTTGGATTAGAGCAGAAATAAAGTGTAATCGTATGAGCAATAGTCAATAGAATTACAAAAAGTGAGATATTGGCAGAAGGTATTAATAATGGAGGCAGCTGAAAAAGTGTTGTGATTGCTATTGTATGACAAACAACTGAAGGTTCCCCTGAAGGTTTCTTTTTAAACATTAAACCATTCTTAAAGAATGTAATAAAGAGAAAAAAAAGAGCAAAGATTTATTTTAATTAACCAGACTATCCTCACTGAGAAATGGCAGTTCAAATAATTAAAAACCAATTGTAATTCCAGTGGCTTCTAGGCTCTTGGGTTTTGCAGAAAGAAGGAGCAGGGCTATAAAGATGGTTTAGTGTGTAATTACTTGCTACTTAAGGACCAGAGTTCAGATCCAAGTATCCAGATAAAACTTCAGGCATGGCTGCACTCATGCCTGCAATCACATAGCCATAGGGGATCCAGACTGGGTGATCACTGGAACTTGCATGCCATCAACATAGCTCCAGATCCAAGAAGAGGCCCTGTCATAATGGAATATGGTAGAGAATGCTGGAGCAGAAGGCACTGACATCCTGTGGTCTCCATACATGGACCAATATATGTAAATGTGCACACACATGTGCGTGCACGTGAACACTCACACACACACACAGACCACATATAACAGAAAAGAACCATACAGGGATTTTTTATTTTTCATCAACTAATGTTATTTTAAAATAACAGCAAAAATACCCTGTGACTTTAACTCCGATTATAAAATTGTATTCCTCTATTTTTATTAAAAATTAATTTAATTTATAATCTTCATTTCCTTGGCTATTCATTGGCAAATGAAGTCTTCAATATCCATATCTTCAAATCCTTTGTTATTGCTATGGTTTGACTCAGTGTCTCACAAATATTGAAAGTTTTGTCATCAGTGAACCTGTGTTTCCTCTACTAGGCACTAAGTGATAGGTCCTGGAGGGAGGAAGCTAGGTTTCTGGGAGCATGCTTTTGAAGGGGACACTCATTCTTATTCTACTTTTTGTCTTCCTACCCCATGAGTTGAACAACTCCACTATCATACTCTCTCCTCATGATGATTTCCCTGCTCACAGACTCAAGGCAGAAAATCAATTGACCAGTGAAGAAATAACTGAAACTCTCTATCTTTATATTATTTTCCATTTTTAAAATTGATAATCTCAGGTACTTAGTGATGACTAAAACATCCATCCTCTACAGACTGAGAACAGATTTCAAGTTTGCCTGTCTTATAATAATGTTGGTAATTTGTCATTCATGGATCTATTTTTTTAATATCAGTACTCTGGCTTCTCAGATACAGAAAGTCAGTAATACATGAATTTCAAACATACAGCTAATAGCTTTAAGATGAGTGTGTTCTAAATATTTTATGGGTTATTCTTATGTAAAAAGTTTTCTATATTTTATTTGCCAAATATGGAAAGCTTGTCCAATATCTCTTAGGAGAAACTTGAATGAGTTTTCATCTGTAGTTTATTCTGACTTTTTTTTTTCCCATTCAAAATACATTTACATTTGACACTAAAAATGTCTGTATGCCTTTCAAGTTCCAGACTCTGACACTAAACCCTGAACACACCAGTATTCTTCTGGTTTCTGGTTCCTACAGGAAGTTCACTTTCCATATCAGAATTTTTAAACTAATAACTAAAAACCAAACCAAACACACACAAAGCCAACCATGAAAAATTTTTGTACTGAACTGCAAGCATTTTAACTTCTTTCCTATAAATAACAGCTGCAGTACATCTGAACTGATGGATCAGAAGCCTATAAAACAGACCTAAAAAGAACAAATCATGCTTAAATTTAAAATTGTTTTTTAAAAAGTGTGGATGTGGATGCAAACATATGCAAGTCACCATGATGTGGGTGAGGACACATGTATATCACCAAGCATGAGTGAAGGTATGAAGGTACAGAGTACAACTTTGGGGTACACGTCTCTGTCTCCTTTCCTCCATCCCTGTTGAGTGAGTGCCTGCTCTGCAGGGTAGCTGACCTTGAACTAACTGCTTATTTTCCCTGTCTCATGCACCACACTTGGCTTTTTATGAGACATAAATGAGTTATAAGGATCAAACTCAGGTCCTCAGCAAATGATTTTACTCACTAAACTATCTCCCCAGTCTTCATATTTAATTCCTGAAAAAATAATTTTCAAAATCAAAACCTTGTCTATAGGAATTGATATCCCCAACAATTAGGCAAAACTAGTACTTGAGAGAAAACATTCTCCCCTCTCCCTGCACTGTGTATATGAGCCATACATCTCCTGTCAGGCATGGAGTAAAGTGTTGCACATTTTTAAATAGTGGGAATGGAGTGATTTCCCCCTCAGCACAGGATTGTCTATGCTACTGCCTTTGCTGCTGTAATATCTAGTACTTTTTCTTCATTAAATGCAAACCACTCAAGTTTTAGGACTCCAATGCAGAAGTCCTCATCTATACCCACTTCTGCATTTTTATGTCTATTTTGTATTTTAAAAGAAATCTTTTTTAAAGACCATCTTTAACCTCATTGAAGCTGAAGGCATAAGATGATGCATTAAATTGTACTTTTTATTAAGCTAAACTGAAGGCAGGCAGGAGGTCTGGAAGCCTTTGAGGAGAGAGGCAGGGACATCGAGCAAGGCGGCCCTTCTTCCCTTGCTTTGCAGATGTCAGTTACCAGAAGATGAGGGAGGAAGCTGAAGCATCTGGCATAGATTTGGGACAACCATATTTAAGTTGTTTATAAGAAAGTCTCTCCAGTAAACTGGTGGTTTGGAATGCAAGGATAGGTTGTGGTATTTGAAAGGAGAAAGGAGTTTAAAAAGAAGTCCAGACATGCACCCAGAGAATTCAGTAAGTCATTTATAAACAGGATGTAAACCACACAGGTCACAGGCAGGCCTCTTGAATAAGCACTGGATAGTCACACTGCTTTTCAAGTAGAGAAATCGTAGATGAAACTCATTAAGAATATCTGTTGTACAAATATAACATCTTTGAAAGAAAACATTGATATAAGTTTCCAGTATTTGTATGTAGCTAGGCATACAGAAAGCAGGAGAATTTCTGTGAAAGTGCTTAGAATTTGATCATCAACGGGCAGGGTTCATTCTCTCAATTGTCCAGGATGAATTTATTCTGTTCTTCAAGTTAAGTATCATAATACATAGCTGTACAGTTTGTGAAATAATCAATACAAAGGTTGAACAGCTCTTCTTAAAATAAAATCCTCAAAATTCTCTGAAATCTGAACCATTCTGAGTCTCAGGGCATTGCGCAGATAGAAAATGCCGCTCTCGAGCCTGTCTGATGACTAGAGGGCAAAGTTGCTTGCTGCCAAATCTGATGATTTGAGTTCAATCCATAGAATCCACGTGATGGAAATAGAGCCAACTCTTGAAAGTTGTCCTCTGCCTATGGCATGCATGCTCACTCAGCTCACTCCAAGGTGGTTGGAATGACACTGCCCCCACAGCCTCATATGTTTGGATGCTCAGTACTTGATTAGTAGAACTATTAGGGAAGAATAAGGTATGCACTTTTTAGAGGAAGTGTGTTATTGTCTGTGGACTTTGAGGCTTGAAAAGTTTATAGCAACCCAGTGTCACCCTCTGCCTCCTGCCCATGGATTGGAATGCTTTCAGCCACTGTTCTAGTACCATGCCTATCTACCTGCTTCTATGCTCCTTTTCATGATGGTTATAGACTAACCTCTAAGCAAACTTTGAATTAAAGGATTTATATTTGTAAGTTGTCTTTGGTCTGGTGCTTCTTCGTAGCAATACAACAGTAACTAGACACCACAGTATACACAAATAAATAAATATTTTTTTTTTAAATGATGAAAGAATTTAATGAAGAGAAGAAAACCTCATACACTGTACACTTGGTTTTAGTAACAAAATTATTTTAAAGGCTATAAAACTTAGCTCTGGGAGCCAGTGTATGTGATGGCACATATCATTAAGTCTTAATCTCTGAGCCACCTCTCCAGCCCCATATCATTAAGTCTTGAGTGTTAACTCAAGAGCCAGAATCAGGGGGTTCATGAGTTCAAGGCCACCGTAGTCTACATAGTGAAACCCAGAATAGCCAGAAGTGCTTAGAGAAACCATGTCTCAAAAATAAAATAAAAATATAGATAAAAATTAGTTTTGAGTATCTGTGTAATGAGTACACAAAATATGTGAATTTTATGTGTATACTTTGACCCCTCTTCATTGTATCTCACTATACGCGTAAATATTCCAAAATCTAAAAAACAAAACAATAACAAAAACAAAACTAAACAAAAATCCTTTTGAAATATTTTAGGTTCCAAGTGTTTTGCTCAGGAATGTAGAACTTATCTTAACACAGCTTGCTATTTGATAAACTTTTCATTATTCATTTAAGCCCTCCTAAGAAAAATAGTGTCAGGAAAAAGAATCAATTATGTAAATGAGGCACATTTTGCAGTGCAGTTAACAAAACTTGATCCTCTATGTACTTGTTTTTACAAATATTAGAAATATGTGTTGGACATCTGATCTATAGGAGACTGAATCACAGCAGCTGGGAATATATACAGAAACCTAAGTAAGCCTGTTTGTAAAGCTCTTGGGGTTATTGTCTTGGGTACAATGAAGCCTGGACATAGTTTATGAACTGTGTGATCTTGGGCTATTTACTAAACTTCAAATTTAGCTCTTTTACAGAGAAAACATAGAATATATAACATTGAGCTTGGACAATTTTTTTTTAATCTCAAAAATACAATTTGTTGAAAAATGGCTTCTCTTCCAGCTGCCTTATATATAAGACATGGTTTCTCTAAGCACTTCTGGCTATTCTGGGTTTCACTATGTAGACTACGGTGGCCTTGAACTCATGAACCCCCTGATTCTGGTTCCTGAGTTAACACTCAAGACTTAATGATATGGGGCTGGAGAGGTGGCTCAGAGATTAAGACTTAATGATATGTGCCATCACATACACTGGCTCCCAGAGCTAAGTTTTATAGCCTTATATATATACCATAAAAAGCACCCTAGCACTAAACTTCATTCTCAGACTGTTTGGATATTCATTTAGAGCCTAAGCCATACATGTAGGCTTTGAACTCAAGATTCTCTTGCCCCAACCACATATGAAGTGGAGATTACAGATTTGTGTTTCTGAGCCCATCAATAATGGAATTTTAATACAATAAACTAGGTTTTCTTGCAGTGACTTTTGACAAATATATACAGTCATATAACTTCCATCGTAGATGTGGTATGGACATTTGAATTGTTCTGAAATATTTAATTTTCCACTCAGTCATTCTCTGAAACCTAACTCCTGCTGAACACAGACTGTTACCTCTAAAGATTGCCTTATGTGTGGCTACTCTTGCTTAGCAGAAGGTTTTTAACACTCACCCTCCCTTTTTTGCCCACAACGATTATTCTATAATATGGATAGTGAAATTTGATTTTCTTAATCAAGAAAATTTAAATAAAAGCTGCTGACTACTAGGTCCTGATTGGTATTGAATGAATCAATAACAACTTGAAAATTACAAGGAGTTTTCATATCCTTGACATTAATTTCCATTAGGTTTTAAGCAGCACTGTGATATTAAAAACTAATATTTCAGGCCACTTCACAAAGATTTCTCCTATAAATGAAGCAAGAAATTGGAGCATTTCTACATTGTCCAGAAAATTTGAGACTTTTTTATGATTCAATTAGTAGATCTGTTCTTTAGGCTGATTTATCAAGTTTCTTATTTTTCTCAATTCTCTGTTCACCTTCTGCATGTATAGATAACACTGTATACAGCCATATGTAATGACTAAGGGTCAGTTTTCATCATGGCAGACACAAAATTTATGCTGCTGCTCTGTCAGCACTCAAAAGGTCTGTTAATGGCATCATAAAACTTGACACATGATTTTCTCCCTCTTGCAGGGAAGAAAATTAGGAAGTCTAATTTCAGGGTTAGAAATGGAACTCTGGAAAGTGACCACAGATAAATTTAGAAGCTATTTTCAGAAGGAAGTTTCATTTCCTGTGTCTTATTCACTAGGAATATGTCTCTGAACTTAACTCACATTTTACAGGTGACCCAAATGCAAAGTGATACTCATGTTAGGATTTCTGGACCAATTCTCAAATGATAGCCTCTTCAGTGCCTTAAATAGAGAGACAACACTTGAGAAAGGAATTGACCTATCTTTTTTTTTTTTTTTTTTTAATTCAAAAAGATGACACAGAGTAACTCAGAGGTGGGAATTTGGATTTTGAGTTTGCTTATGAGAACTAATAATAGAGATTTACAGTTTGCTTCCTGGGCTCTCAGAGGAGTCTTTAATTTGTTACTTATCTCAGTAGATAATTTGCAAAACCAACTTCTACAATACTTCTCACCTGAAAATAGGTTCTTTAGAACCAACCTATGGCAGAGCCAAAGACTTTCCTATGAATCATTCAATCAACATGTGTTACATGAGACTCCAAGCATGTCTTCATATATTAGGATTTCTTGTCATCTTAGTGATTTGCAAATGTCTTAATCTTGATTTTGGGGCTTTTAAACTTTCTTATGCTAACTAATCCTGTCTCTAATTCCTCTTACCTTCTAAAACACCAACTATGGGAGGACATGCAGCAATGGTTTTGTGTCCTGTTTTCATCCTTAGTGTGAAAGAGATGAGAGCCTATCAACATGGGTAGGCTAAGGGACTGGATTTAGAAAAAAGATAGAGGCAAGCTTCTTTTTTGTATTTCTGGACAGCTCCATTTCCCCTATTTGAAGAGGTATTCTGAAGGAATTTGTAATCTAATGCTTGGAACTGAGAATGATAAAAAATGAAATTTACTTCCTTCCTCCCATTGGCATCATCTTGAAATATAATACATTCTTTCCTGTCTTTGTTGACTAAGCATGACAGTGATGGTGTTTCTTCCATCAACTTTATTCCTTTTAAAATTCATTTTACCCCAGCTCATAAAAGGTAGATATGAATTATGAACAAACAATGAATTTCCAAAAGATGTGATTGCCAAAATAGAAAGAAAGGGGCATAGCATGAGGCGACAAAACTTTGGACTCTATAGCACAAAGTACCCACATAAAATAAAGTGTGTTCAAGTAATCCAGTGTATATGATATACTTCAACAATAAAATTCCATTGCCAAAGGATTCTAGGACAGTGGACTTTATTTTGAAAGTAATCCTTGTAATTTATCTCTTGCCTTCTTTCTTACTCAAAAGGATAAATAAATGCCTATGGCAATTCTAGGACTATTGGCTTTACAATGTTTTTCTCATGATGATTATAATAAAATGTATTTTATATTAGAGCATGATACACAAATCATACTTAACAACACATGTTATATATTACATTATATTATGTAAAATTATTAATTGTGAGTAACTGTTACCACATCTTTTGCATTTAAGTTGTTATTTTAAGTAAAGAGGTGAAGGAAGCCTCTAGTTTTTTAAAATCCTTATGAATTATGAATGCATTTTTAGACACATACATTGCACTTATCAGCACCTTAACAGTTCTCTCTTGGAGAGAAAAGAGAAAGGAAGAGAAAGATTAACTGTTGCATATAAGAATATTTTAATGCACTTGTAAACAAAATATGCATTATATATGTTTGAATTTTCTGACTTTTTAAACCTCTCCTCTACTTATTTTATAAAGTGATTTAAAAAATGAGTAGGTTTAACTGAATTACTTCAAAATGTTAGTACAGCTTAAAAATACAATCAGAGTAGCTCTTCAAGACATTCAAAATTATGCAGTTAAATCATTCACTTGTTTCCATAGCAAAAGTCATTGAATGTCCTCACTCCACTTTGAAAGTAAAAACACACAAAGAAACCAAAAGTCAAACATATGTTTTTGGTGAGGATGTGGCTCCATCACAAAGCTGTTATTTAGCATGTGCATGGCTTTGAGTTCATTCCCTAGAACCACAAAACAAAAGAAAGCATCTTGCTCTATTAGCATAATCATGATCAGCACTTAAGATATGCCTTTTCTTTTCTTTTCTTTTTTTTTTTTTTGCTGGCTATCCAATGAGACTGTAGCATAAGTTACAGTCATGAAAAGTACACAGCTGACTAGAATTCAATAAACTACTCACTCTCTAATCAACAGTCACTAATCCTAATCTTATTTTTTTCTAACCTTTTGTTTATTACTGTTATGTAGAAAAGACACCAATGGTCTTTTTAAAAACATTATTTTATTATATATATAATAAATAATATATATATGAATGTTTTGGAGGACAGAAGAAGACAATGGATTCCATGAAACTAGAATTGTAGATGGTTGTAAGCCACCATGGGAGTGCCCCAAACCCCTGGAAGAGCATCCAGAGCTTTTAATCACTAATCACTGAGCCAACTCTCCAGCCCTAATGGACAAGATTCTTCACTGAGGTTGGTGTATTTTTATTTGAAACAGAGAGATATGAATTATAGTACCCAATGCTTTTATCTTTGGTATTCATCTTTAAAAAATTAATATTTTCCACATCTTTTTGTAATGGCTTTCTTTTTTTCCCCCAGAAATGTTTTAAGAGGAAGACACAAAGAATTTTTGTAGGCCCCTTGTCCTTCCACACACATAACCTCCATTAGTATCAACTTGACCCTAAGTCACATATTGGTGAAGCTACAGTCATGTATCACAGACACCCAAAGTTTGTAGTTTACATTTATATAGAATGTTCCATGGCCACTGTATGGTGGTGTTGCCATCCAATACCGAGTATTTTCATTGTCCCCTTGGCTGTGTCTTTTTCCTCTCTTCCTACCCTCCCTTTCCGACCATTGGCTTTTTAACTGTTTCTATCATTTTAGAATTTCCAGAATGTCATGTAGTCATAATACAGTATGACCTTCTGGGATGGCTTCTTTCACTTAGTAACGAGCTTTTATGTCTCTTCCACATCTGCTTAGGGCTTAATGCTTCATGTCTTCTTTTCCCACTATGTGGCTGGGTAATAAGACTTCACATATCCTATCAACCACTAAGAGACATCATCATGTTGCTTCTACAGTTTTGAAATGATAATAAAAGTGCCTATAAACTTCCACCTAATAATTTGAATGTGGATATATCACCAACTTCTTTGCATAAACAACCTCTATAACAAACTGTTCTTTACAGTGTTCTAACCTTTAGGAATTTCCAGTGGTAAGAAATCCAAGTTCTAACAGCTCTACATCTTTGTCTGAGCTAGGTGTAGGCAGTAGTTTGGATTGTAGTCATTTTAACATACATCCAAGAATTTCTTCTTCTTTTAATTTACCTTTTTCCTATGACATGATGGTCAATATCACTTTAAATATCTAATTCTCATCTACAGATCTTGTTTAATGAGTTTTATTCCACTTTTAAAAAATTAAGTTGTTTTCCTGTTAGTAATTTAATTCTCTTTGAATATTTTGAAAGTATCCTAGTTGTTGTACCCCTCCCCCCAGTATGCTTTTCATAGGGAAGAAACTATACTGTGTTGTTTTCAAGATTTAAAAAATAATAAAATGTGGTTTACCATTAATAATGAAATTATCTAATAACATTACTTGTAATATTCCTTTAAGCATTTTTTAAATAAGTGTTAACTGTATTTTAATTAAATTACCTAAGCATGAAATTTTACTGATTGCTGCAAACTCTTTTGTTAACATTTCCCCTGATTTTTTTAAAAGAGCTTTTATACTCTCTTATATACAATACTTCAGACTTGAAAAATACAATATCTTTATTAATGTTGTTGATTCTCATTCAAGACATATAATTTATTGTTTGGCATGATGTGGTATACACACAGATACTTGGCCTTCATGTTTCTTCATATTCAAGCCTGCTTTAGACTTCAAAGAGACTTACTAGACTGATGGGACATGAACTACAAGGGCGAATAATAGCCTATTGTGGGGTAAAGAAAACAGTGGTGGTTATGCTTAGCCCTGTCTGATGGTCAAATTCACACCAGAGCATGAGATGGGCTTTCTTTCCACAACTTCCATTTCATGTGTTTTTTGGAGTGAGCATCTTATCTCAACAAGGACTATAAAAATACAATGGGCAGTAAGATTGTTAACACACATTGGCATCTCATAGCTCACAAGAATAAAAATAAATAAATGATCTAAGGCGCATTTACTGATGTATGTTGAATATATATATATATGTTCCTGTACACATTTGATTTGATGGTAAACTATTCAAATTCTTTGTTTGGTACATAAAATCAATGTAGTAGGCATAAACATATGAAAGAATAGGTGATAACTTGGGTATCTATTGGTTGTGGTGCAATAGATCTCGGAAGACATATACTTCTCTAGCTGTCAAAGTATATCTACTTCTAAGTGTGTTCTTTATGTTTAGTGGCATAGGGATCACCCACGGGATAATGAAGCAGCAAAGGTTTAGAGAGTTCATGTGTGTTCAGCCATAATCGCACTCATTGATTGGGGAACGACAACAGCACTACTCATTAGTCATGTGTAAGTTACTTTGTATTCTGGGGAAATGAAGATGAGGAGGGAAGTGAGAAAGTACAAGGAGAAACCCAGGCTCAGTAACTCTTAACTTCATTTTAACATGTTCTAGACTAATTTCCCCTTGAAGTCACTTCTACAGATGTGCAAAGTTGAAATAAGACAAAAAAGCTTGAAATCTGATAAGTCTAAAATGAAGACAAGCCAACCATCCATACAGATAAAATCTTCACATGTTAAAATCTAGCAGCAGGAGAATTGTACTTAGGACAAATGTCATGTAACATTGATAGCTATTCTCTAATTAATTATCTAATTAGTTGATTAAAATCATGCTAATGAGGTTAATGTTATGTATCAGTGAGGATCACTTTTGGAAACAAAAGCACACTAATTCAGATAAAAACATTTAATTCCTAACTTCAAAAGTTTAGGAATAGTTGAGAGGTTTTCTGGAGAAAGCAATACTGCAGGTAAATATAACAAGGCTTCAATGTCAGCCAAAGGGTCAGAAAGGAGTTTGTTTCCACCTTAAGTTGGAATACTATAGGACATATCTTGTAATGGTGGAATTATGACATTGACCCAAAGCCTAGTTGTGTGACAGTGGGTCGTGGAGTCCAGCTATTTATTACACAGTTCCACATCTGCCCAAGTTCATGCTCTGTCCCCCATAAATTTCTGCAGGTAAAAAAATATGCTATAATTGGACAGCAGGTTTGTCTTACTTATGCCTTGAGAAAATGCATTTACAAATATCCTAGAACAAAAATCACTAAAATCTTATTAATAGCCTATCTGTATTCTGAAAGCAAATGAGATTTTGGCCCCTCTCAATTTATTTTCAAGTTGTTAGAGTTAACCATAACAATTCTATTTCTGCAACCATATAACAAATTGCCCCAAATGTAATGATTTTGAGCATCTTACATATTATAGCATACTTTCTGTAAATCTGAAGTCTGAACACAGCTTCAATACTCAGAATTTCAAAGTTTGTGGTCATGTGTAAACCAAAGTTGGGAGATTATCTGCAGACTCCACTTCCAGGTTGGCAAAATTAATTTTCTTGTACATACAGACCTCATAAAATGTTGATTCTTCAAGGCTTATCTGGACCCCAGGAAAGCCTATACCTGCTTTTAAGTGGCTTATGGGATGAAGGTTGGCCCCTCCTGGGATAATGTGTGTTTCTATTCAAGTTAACAAGTTAGAGTTCTTAATTACACCCATTAATCATTGCTATATAAAGCAATGCAATCAAAAGAATAATATTCCCATCATATTCACAGGCCCTACTGGTCCTAGAGACAGAAATCTTCACATGAGCATCAATTATTGTGGACCATGTTATAACTGCACCATCCTTGCCAGCTCTCAGACAGTTTTTCCTAAGAGTTTATTGCCCTATTCCAGATGACATATATTTTTAAGAGATTCTACCATGAAACTTATAAAAATATTAAAATAGTGTGCCTTAGTCTTTCAAGGTCATAGATAGATAAATAGATCAATTGGACAGACAGATAGATTGATGATAGATGATAGATAGATAGATAGATAGATAGATAGATAGATAGGTAATTCTTCTATTATATATAGGCTGCTATCTGATTTGTATGGATACAATTTAATTCCAGGACATGTTATTGATTCTTTTCAAACTGTAAGTTGTTGCTTAACATATCTTACATTTCATATCTTTTCTTAAAAAAAAATATGGAGATCAAGGTGATAGTTCAGTGGTTAAGAGCAGTGGCTGCTCTTCCAGAGGTCCTGGGTTCAATTCCCAGCAACCACAGAGTGGCTCACAACCATTTATAGTGGAATCTGAATCCCTCTTCTGGTATAAAGTCATACATGTGGATAGAGTACTAATACTTTAAATAAATGAACTTTTAAAGAAATATGAAAAAGAAAAAGACACTGACTACCATATGTAGTTTTTAATTTTTGTAGCTAATTAGAAATTCACTTTCTAGTAGAGCCCAGTTTGCTGCCATTGTTGGTAGAACTGGGCATACTATCATTCTGCATTGGATTAAGATTTTATTATAGAAAATTTACTTATTATAACATCTCAGTTTTAATGTAAGAAATATATAAACCTGTAATTCTAAATTTGACTTATTTTAACATTTTATATTCTTAAATGAAGCCTAGTAGACATTCTGTTTATTATACCAAAACAATGATGTAAGACAATGGTCATTTTATCATTTAATGGAAATATTCTGTCTTGGTTCCTTTTCCTCTAAGTGTGATAAAATACACAGACAAATTCAACCTAATGGAGAAAAGCTTTATTGGGCCTGACAGCTATGAGTTGCATTGAATCATAGCAGGGAAGTCATGGAACAGAAACTATGGGCAGCTGGTCACATCACAACCACAATCAACAAAAAGGGAACAAAGTGATAAATACTTATTCTCTGGTTAATTTTTCCTTTGTGTACAGTCCAAGACTCTAGCCCAGGGAATGATTCCATGCATAGTGGATGGGTTTTTCCACCTCAACTAGCCTAATCAAAGTATCCCACCATAGGCATGCCCAGAGTCCTAGCTCTAGAGCTCATCCAAATTGACAACTGAAATCAACCATCACATTCCCCAGCTGAGCCTGTCACTACTTAGCATATAATTTTGCTAGTTTATTGTCTACATCTCCCCAGTAGAGCAAGTTATCTGACATCAGAGACTTCTTCTATGTTCACTTATGGTACACAGAGCAGTAATTGATGCATAGTCAATTGGAACTTGTGATGAAAGAAAATAAAGAAATATCAATATTTTTAAATTTTAGCTCAAGAGGTCAGGTTTGCTCTGGGAGATAGCAAGGCTGGCAAAAATGACCTATGCAACATAGGTACAAAATTTGGGTTGTCAAGACGTCTAGAAACACTACTTTCCATTATTCAGTCTAATCACCTATCTGTTTGAGCAATTATGGATATCAGGAAGTAGAGTTCTTTATCAGATGAGACTTCCCATATACCTGTTCAATTCTACATAATGCCTAACAAAAAGATAACATTGTTAGAAGCTTTCTTAAGGAGATGCCACCACACTTGTATTATTTTATATATGTAACTGCTCAGGAAGTTGAATGAGCTTTTCAAATGACCAGAAATTATTTCCCCTTAAGTTTTCACTCATACAAACCTTTACTCACTCAGATTTTGATGATTGTTTTCTAACAATCAGTATAATGACATGCCTTGCACATTCAACTTTTCTATTTGCTTGAGCTAGAGGAGACCACTGTGTGTTGGAGTAATGCTGCTTTACTATCAAACTTTTTCTTGAATTTAGAAGTTGGGATATGTATACATCAAATTACATAGGGGAACTGATTTATTTTTTTTTCTTTTCAATCATGGCTTAGGATGAAGAGCAATGTTACATCTCTGCATGAGCTGCAGAATGCTTAGTTCTCCTATTATCTCCATCAGATGACCAACTGCCTAGATTGGCTGACATTGTAGGGTTCCTTAGGATCACACAGTTTGAATCTAACCAGGGAAGGTTGATCATTTGCCTTTTGCTTCTACAAGGAAAATATATTTGTCTTTGAAATTTTCTAAAAGATTAATAGGGATTCAATCACAACCTCCAAACTGGACAGTTTGACTAGTGGACAAGGGAACATCAGATAGTAAAGAGGATGAAAGAGAAGCGGACTTGAACGTTATCGGGGTGGGTGGAAGACCGAACACACGGATTGGTGTTTCTCTTATGTTAAGCACCTGGTATATTGGTAGAGGTAAAAATAAGAGTTATTAAAGAACATAGAAAGACAAAGTTCCATTTTATTATTAATGGCAGCTCTCTTTTCTTTTTGTAATTTCAAATCATTTTGTCATTCATGATTTACTTTCATTTTTATGCTGAAACTATGAAGTATTAAGATGCTTAAAATTAATGGATTAAGCAGGTGCTACATAAAACAAACAATATCTCCACTAAAATATTCATTTAGATGTTGGAAACCTAAGTATCATCAATGGAAAGGAACAAAGCCCTGAGTAGAGATATTTTGGTTGGAAATGTTGCAGAAAGAATTCCAGCCACTGCCACATATTGCAAAGTGCTCCCTCGTGCCTCTGCAACAACACTTTCTCAGCTTGCACTGAGCCAACATATTGTTTCTCTGTCCAAGTAATTTCCAGTAACACCCACAGAATCCCCAGCAGTGATCACATCTAACATAATATTTGACAAAAACTCAACTTAATGTGAACAAAAACGGTAGGACAGAATTCGAGCCTCACAATAAAACTTTCTCCGCAGTCTGAGAGCAAGGAACGGAAATGAAGAAGCCTATGGTTATGAAATTAAGAAGTCTTTAGCCACTAATTTGGAGACAAATAAGTAAAGCATGCATATTTTATAACCTGCTTCCAGCATATCTCGGAAAAGCAAAATTATACAATTCTACCCAGTGAGCCTCAGCCGCAGTTCAATTATTAAAACAGAGGATCCTTTTAAGGAGCTACTTGCCTCAGATTGAAGAAAACTTTTACAGACTTCATTGTATGTTCCAGGGACCAGATTGGCTTTTTATGCTTATTTATTTTATTTCCACTGAATACCAACGGGTTATAATGGTTTAACTTCACTTCGTGTCATATCATTATTTTAAATTCTGTAAGATAGGTTTTCCTTCCAACTTAGTTCATCATCCACTGAAAAAGAAAAAAAAATAAAAAAAGAAAGAAAGGGGAGAAAAAGTAACCAGAACATTTGCACCATTCTGTGGTTTCTGTCCCAATAAGTTGCTGTCACATGGAAAATCAGTCACCAGAATGTAAATTTTTCATGCACGAGAGGCAATGCCTACAAATCCCATTACTACATAAAGAATCTGTGAGGCCTCCTTGAAAAATGTGCTTCTGTGGTCTAAGCTGGATCATGACATGCCTACTGTCATATGAATAGCCCTACTGTTGGCTTGTCTGCACAAGTTGACAGCCTAGCTCTGGCTCTGGTGTTTTGTTTTGCTCTGCTTTGTTTAGTTGAGTCCTTGATCACATTAGAGGGAGTTATAATGCTTTGACCAGTCAGACAGCTTGGTCTTGCTGTGACCATTCTTCCTGAGCCTTGATGAGTTACAGCTTTCTGAGATATGAATAAGGTGGCATTGTTCTTGCAATATACTTTTTTTTTTTCTGTCTAGCAGCTGATATCTGCCTTTAAAAAAACATACATTAGTCTGGGATACACAGGAGAGCCTTAAGTAGTGGGAAAAAGAACTCATCATATATTTTCATCATGAGGTTGTCATTTTCCATATGTTTTTTGAAGGTGACTCTCTGAGAACCTATCCACTTTTGTTTCTTATGTTACAGTTGCAAAAAAAATTTCAAAAAACAAAAATCTGCATTTTCACTCTTTAAAGTTAGATGTTCAATATGTGGTATAAATAAAGTGTAACATGTATCTAAGTAGCCTAATGTGAGCACTATATCAAACCAGTCTTATAGCTCAGTTAAATTTTAGAATACTTGAAACAAGCAATTTAATTTCTTATAATGACTAGAAAAATTGATATTACAATTTCAGCCTCTAATAGGCATATTCAATGCTAAACTTCTATATATTTTAAAATGTTTACATCTTTTGTTGTTCAGAAATTTTTTTACCTTTAGTTTTAATACAATGCTTTAAAATTATTCTTTCAAAATTTTATATATGTACATCATGCATTTCAATCCTAATAACCTCCATCTAGCCTGTTGAATGTCACACACACACAAATGTATGTAGTAGAAATTGTACAGTTGCAGATTAACAAAAACATTTTAATTTTTAAACTTATTTTCATAACATGAGTTTTTGATTCTATTAATTATTGTGAAAGAATATGATGGTTAATGGTAAAATGTTAAAAAGCTCTCAAACAAACTATATAATGTCATATTATCCTGGCAGAGTTATTTATCTGAGGCAAATGTGAGTGAGTGTGTGTGTGTGTGAACCTGCCATAAAAATAACAAATAGCAAGACAAGAAAGCAATTTCGTTTTTGCACCTTCCCAGGGGAACTAAAATGATATCCATCAAGTTAAGTCATATTCTAAAAAGCCAAAAAAGAAAAAAAAAAAAAAAAAAAAAAAAAAAAAAAAAAAAAAAAAAAAAAAAAAAAAAAAAAAAAAAAAAAAAAAAAAAAAAAAAAAAAAAAAAAAAGCACCTACAGATACTGTGGAACAAGACTTTGTCTTTTGTCTCTTAGGGAAATGGAAAAATCGAACAATTTCCACCTATGAAAGTTGTTGATTCTGGCCTGTGGTGCCTTAGGCATAAGGCAATGTAGGCATCATAGAAACAAGCCCAACTCTGGCAGAAACGGCAGTGTTTTAAAATATATTGTGTTCCTACTCTCCGAAGCTACAAAAAAGTGAGGCTGACAGTTGTTTAAAAAATATATTAAGGACATTGTAAGAGAAGGAAAGTTGTTAGCCTCTTTCAGGCAGACACTATCTACCTCTGAATACAATATTGATGTGATTATGTACTAGATACACAAGCTTGCTATAGAATATGCAAAAGCACTCACTTTAATCTTCATGTTGTTGCTTGGATAGACAGCATTCCA
Source organism: Sigmodon hispidus (assembly GCA_004025045.1). Classification (NCBI taxonomy): domain Eukaryota; kingdom Metazoa; phylum Chordata; class Mammalia; order Rodentia; family Cricetidae; genus Sigmodon; species Sigmodon hispidus. The sequence goes on from PVIH01003859.1 coordinate 53,621, forward strand.
TCCCCAGCACACATGCTTTGCCACTACAAGGATTTTGTATTTTCTTCTCTTTTTCCTCATCCTTGAAAAACCTCAAAGCATATAAATCTTTCTGAAAAAGGGCTGGGATAAACTCTATGGGTAGATTTCTTACCTGAGATACCCTAAGTTCCCAAAGCTCTGCTAAATGGATGCCCCCAACATTATTAGTATTGCTTCAGTTTCAGTATGAGCTTGTCATCTCCCCCCAAGTGGATGGAAGAGCAAAAGGAAAAATGATCTGCTACATCATTCCTGAGGTAGTAAGACTGCATGTCTAATTTCATGGACAAGGTGTTTGCTTGCAGAGGTCTGAGCAGACTTGTGAAGGGGGTCAAATGTAGCCCTGCTTTTGATATAGAATTAACATCCAGGCTTACTTTTTGAACACTTAATTTCCAGATAATGGCTTTTCTATGGGTGTAGATGGGACCTCTGAGAAATGGGGCTTATCTGGAGGCAGTCGGACACTAGTGGAGACCCTGTGATGTTCTTAGATGGATCTCAGCTCTTCCTTTCTCTTTATTTCTTCCCCTCCCACTCATTACTATGTTGTTCTTCCCAGCTAGACGGGGCCACACAACCATGGACCAAACCTTTGAGGTGTTTCCATAGTAGTGAGAAAACTGACACCAAACATTGCATAGAAGAGGAAAATGGGAAGGTAAGCTGGAGAACTCAAAGGTGGAAAAACATTTAGAATTAGTAGAGTGACCTGAAGTAACTGGGTTTAATCATAGTTTATATGCTTAACCTTACAGTTTATCATATAATGAAATTATTTGGAATAAATTGGAGTAGTGTATAAAGATAATAAATGTAAGACTCATTTCATAGAATTTCAAGCACGGTTTGAATGTGCAACTTTAGTTTTGTTATTATACCAAGTCAAAAGCCAGAAAGCTCTTTAAATTAAAATGTTATCCATTATTTTTATTTAGTTCATTTAAATTTCTTCCTGATTTCAAATTTTAAGAAGATAATATAACATTAAAGTCCCTGACTTCTTCATTTTCTACAAATTTGAGCCCTTCTTACTCTTCTCAATTTTATGACCTAATATAAACAATTTAGAGGAGAATAGTTAGGCTCAGAGTTTGAGAATTTCACCTGTCTGGAGAGGAATCCATGCACAAACAGCTTCAGGTGTTTGGTCAAATGATGTAGAGACTTAGAAAGTAGGGCAAGATGAATGCTGGTACTCAGCTCTTTTTTTTTTTTTTAATTTTCCAGTTCAGACCTCAGCCTGTGGGGTGGTACCATTCAGATTCAGGGTGGATGCTCCCCTCATAGATACATACAGAGGTATGTTCTCATCTTGATTCTAAATACTACCAAATGGAGAGTAAGATTCTCCATCATAATCCTGCATATTACTTCAGTTGTCTGAAGATTCTTCACACCACTGGCAATTGAATATTGACACCAGGACTTTAAGACTCAACACGTTCACAGCTGGTAACTTGTTCCACTTCCTGCCCTTGAATCAGAGATTTTCTCCACATGGTCATTCTTCTCCAATGGAAGATTCGGCTGGCTGTCACATTATGCATTCATGACCCTGATATTTTTCTTGTTCTGGTATGCCTGCTTTGTGACTTTGGGTTTGGTCGTGTGAGTTTAAAAAAGAGTATGGTCATTTTGGTCATAAAGAATGGAAACATTTAAACTAATATGAAGTGTGTTAAGTGCATGAGATCAAGACAAAAATATTTGCGTTATGGGCATTCAAATATAACATCACTATAGCTAAGGAAAACAGAGATTCAAAACTTGTATTAACAAGCTCCCTCTTAAGATTATATAATTGAGGCTGGGTTAAAGTTGTCTAAACTGTGTTGTAACTAAGCAGGGTAAATACTAAGCAGCTACTAAAATGGAGTTCAAGCTTTGAGAAACTCAGTAAGCTTTATGAGCACTGCCTTCCTTTGCCAAAATACTAAGAATCTCTTTGTATAGCTTACTAAGGCTAGGACAAAACCATCTTCAAGCATTCTACAAGTAACAGGGAGTCAAGAACTTTGAGTGTTTTTTTTCTCTGTTTGTTTGATCAGATGTATATCACCAAGTCTCTCCAGCTTTTTTTGTCCATTCTCTTTATTTAAGGCATTAAGTGGTATTTTCAATACAATTTGCTGTACACAATTAGGAACCTATTCATGTCTGAAAGAAGTACATGCTATTCATTTGAAAACATCTGAGGCTGCTTCAGTCTCTCACCTCCTCATTCTTCACATTTATGTTCAATGCATTTACTTTGACTTCGGACTTAAATGGCTGTAGAGAGTCACAGCACACACAGAAGCCTGTTAACCTTACCTTCCTTGATTGTGATTAATTATTATGAATTGGTCCTATAATTTCATAGGGATGGGCTGGAAGTTGATGCTGTTCTACATGGCCATCATATGTTGAAATGTTCATATCTTTCATTTGGTTCTTATACACAAAAGCAAATTTATTCTTTTAATGAAAATTTATATGGTAACTTTGTATCTTGGGTACTCATTATGTACAAAAAATTTATGTTAGCTTGACTGTGCAAACAAATTAATCTTGTATATAAATTAATTATATTCTATTGCCCGTTTGCCTAGTTTAAAAGCATAAATGCTCTGAAATGTTTTTTTTTTTCTTTTAGTTTGTGCCAATATGCAGTTAAAAATAAAAACCCAACCATGAATGAATAGCTGTATTTCAGGAACTTCTCTTCAATATAATCTCCAGTCAGATGTCTTCAGATACTAAAGAGTTTTTCAAGGATTAATCTTTGAAAATGTCTTCCTAGAAAAGAATAAACAAAAGGCAGAAAAAAGATGCAAAAAATTTCCCAGAGAAATCCCTTCTAATTTACACTAATGAATATGCAGGTCATATGGAAAATTAAACACCAAAATCTAAATTTTCAGGGAAAGAAAATTTATGCACACAAATCCTATTACCAGCTAATGGGATTTGTGCAGATCCCCAGAGACCTATTTACCAAATTTACCCCCTGATGTTTAGATGACTATATCATGTGAAATGAACCTGAGTACACATTCCCAATGCTGGCTTTATCCCCAATATATCAAGTGCTCTCCCTATGATTTCCTTGGGATGTTGGCAGACACATCAGCATGTACTTCTAACTGACAGCACAAAATGACATCTATATTTTCTCTGAGATTTTTCAAATATTTCTAATATTCTTGAATGATTTCTTTCTTTTGCTCTTCTTTGTCTTTGCTATCCTCTTCCTCCATCTTCTCTTCCTCTTCCTTCCTATCTTTCCTCATTACCTCTTCACCCTTGCCTTGATCCCTACTCACAGTCTTTTTCCTCCTCTGATTCTTTCCCTCCCTTTTCTATTTCTTGGATATTAGGAGAAGAATATTGTTTAAGAGGCATAACAACGAAAGTGGTTCTTTTTGTCTGGACTCCACTGTCAAGACTAAAGAAAGTTCTTTTGGTAATCAGGAAAACATGATTGCCATGAGTTAAGAATGTTTTTTCTGATACATAAAACTTTTGCCGAATTTTTTGATTTGTGAAAAATGGTATCTGTTGGACCCAATAAACAAATAGATAAACCATTAAGGCATTAAAAAAATTGTTCACATTTACCAAAAGTTTGACAAAGTACATTGGTAGTCTTCTATCTACTCTTATGCAACATTGTTTTTAAACAACTTTTTCTACTGGGACCTGAGTCCTGGCTATGGTCCTCTAACTGAATACAGAATCCTGCTCCATTTAGAAATGTTTTATCTATCAATGATGTGTTTCTGTCAGACAGCCAAAGAAAACATTTATTATCTTCAGTAGAAATCCCACAGTCTTCTGAGGAATATGCCACTTGGAGGAAACAAAATCTAATCACAGTAATGCACAATTGAATTATCTCCCACTTGAGTCCCTGATATTTGAATGTTTTTATAGATGAAGAATGAATGTATTTGATAATGATGAAATACTGGTTAACATTAACAGGAATACAAGGCAAGACAAGTTTGGAAAAGGAATTCTTGCTGTCATCCAGTTCAGTGTGATGTACTCAGGTCTCTCGAACCACTGAGGTCACTCACTTCATTAGTCTTGTTAAGGGATAATCTTCCAAATGAATCCAAGATGTGTGGAGGCTTCAGTCATTCAAATCAGATTTATACAGAGACTATATAATGATTTCTCATAAAATAAGATTTCTTGAACCCTTTGTTACTTCACACCTAAAGATTAAGGTGTTAACATTCGGTAACTAGAATCATTAAAATTTGTCAGGAGTGCAATTAGTTGGTGTACATATAGTTTCTGGCTGCATTCTTCTGTTATTAGTTCCAAGTATAAGTAGACATTTATTTCAACATGTAGGAGAAAAACCTTTGCTTGTTCCTGTTGATAAACACACTTGCCCCTTTTCTTCATACTGAATAAAGATCATGAGAAGGGCTGACTTTTAATTTACAACAATTTTGTTCTGATAGAAGAATTTATATTATATTACACTGATTATTTCCTTAAAATTTCTCATAGTCCAAAAAAAGATATTAAATAGACAATAAAACTTACACAGACTCATTATTACCACATAGATATGGGGCATTTTTATTTAAAATAAAATTCTATTGTGATATGGTAATGATCTATATTTTAGTACCTTGAAAATTTTTTGCTATTTGAAACATTGTTATTTTAGGTTCAGTCTACAATAATCACTTATTATTTCAATAATGCAAAAAAGCAAACATTTAAAAATAAAGAAAATGTTATAGGATTAAAGAAACTTGTATGAGTTTATAGAAAATGTTATAGTGAACACATAAATTTTGTATAGATAATATATGTCAATACAGAGTTTTCAGCAAAAAAATGGTAAAGTCACATAAGTGATGATTTAAATGTAAAATGTTATTCTTCCTCATCTTTATCACTGTGTTCCCCAGACTATTTTTCAGATCATATAAGAACATAAAACTCTTTTTCTTTTCATCTCTTTTCTTCCTCTCTGTTTTTCTGCTCCCTCTTGTCTCTTCCTTTTCTCCTCTTTCCATTCTTTATGTGCTGAGACATAGTGCCATCATGCATACAAGCTAGTTTCAAGAGTACTAGGTTTCCAGTCATATACCATCTCACTATTATTTGACTTTGGTTTAGTATACACAAAAGACTAAATATATTCAGAATTTCTATTTCTCTGTTTATACATGAAACACAAGAAAAATGTAGTTTTAGAATAATTAGGCAAATGATAAGATGAATCACAGAAAGAATAACATTATATGCTACACAGTGGTAAAATTTACCTCTTAATTTTTATCACAAGAAATAACTTATCAGGTTGATGGTGACCTATGAAATATTCTCTAAGTTAAAATTGATAAAAAAATTTAGAATTTCTGAGAAGAAAGGTAATGTGAACTTCTTTTTTCTCCAAATAATTTGTTTAATTTTATGTGAAGGTGTCAGATCCCCTAGACCTGGAGTTAAGGACAGATGTGCGCTGCCATGTGGGTGCTGAGAAATGATCCTGAGTCCTCTGGAAGAGCAGAAAGTTCTCTTAACTGCTGAGCTGTCTCTCCAGCCTCAGTAATATGAATTTCTAATGAATTTCTAATTATATTGATACAAATGAATTTTTATAAAGTCAACATGAAAGATTTTATAATATAAACTTTTGTCAAAAACCTAGAACATCTTATTTTATTAGGATACATGACTATATTAGTGCACATTTTATGATGTTTCTTTGACATAAACATGCTTCCTAAATAAAATTCTCACTATCATCTAAATTCAAGTTTTAACTAAATAATTAAATTAATAATTAAAGGTGCCATATAAAAAGTTTTAAACATTTCAAATAAACTAGAGAAGATTCTGTATTCTTTGTTGGTAAATGACTATTACTAGTATCTTCTATAAACAGACAGTTAAACTACATATATTTCAAATGAGTTTATGTGTTCCAGATTAAAAGTTTCTAGGAAAATTCATTGAAAATACACTTCTTAGTCTTACTAATTAATGCTGGTTGGGGGAGAAAGGGCTTACAAGTTGAAAGCTGATACTCTCTGATCAGCAGGGTACCAAAACAGTTAGGGCATGTAGCCAAAAGGAGAGGACACAGGTCCTGAACTGACCTAAATTTTCTCTAGATGTATTTGTACTTAACTTAGTTCATATGGAATATATTATTGCTCATTTAGCATTAGGAAGGCAAATTCTATTAAACAAGTGGTCAAAAAGTTTGTTTTAAGAATTTTGTAGTAATACTTCTTATACTCTATTCCCTAGCTCATCCTGAAAAGCCCTAGCAGAAGCAAAATCTCAAACCACAGTTATCTGTTGCTGTTTCTTAAGTGCATATATAGCCAAAAATATAATTATATCTCAAGATAGCCAGTTATCAAGGTAACTACATCAATTGCTATTCAATGTTCATTTTTTTTTCTTATGTACACATCAGCAGTGATTGACATTTAGCTCATTCTTGTATTTAATAACACGGCTGCAATTTTTTTTTCTGTTGTTGATTATATGCATAAGAATAGGTGTCACTGAAGCTGTTTAAAACTAAAACAAAACTAAAACAATTAAATGAACTCAAAAGTAGGGCACACAGAGTGTAAACACTAGATGATCAAGAAATGTCCTGTGAGATTACATATTCTAGATGTGTTAGGAAAAATTCACCTTGATACCTCAACAACATAGCTATCTAAACAGGACCTGAAAAAATACAACACTCATAGACATGAAATAGAAGGGGGAAGAGAGTAGGACCCTCACAGAGTCCTATCAATAGACAAAGAACTATAGAAACTTGGGAATGCTGAGAGCAGGAAAAGTAATCTTCTGTAAGAGTAAGTACCCAATTGGTTCTCCAAAACAAGTGATCTATCTTGATACCACATCATCACATATATGCAAGTAATACTAAAAAGACTGAGAACTCTCTCTCTCTCTCTCTCTCTCTCTCTCTCTCTCTCTCTCTCTCTCGTGTGTGTGTGTGTGTGTGTGTGTGTGTGTGCTGGAGTGCATTTAATAATAACAGAGAAAAGAGATCATGGTTTTGAGCAGATGTATATGGATGAATTAGAGAGAAGAAATAATGCAACTATATTTTAATTTAAAACTTTTAAAGTTTTGACTTAAAAAATAATGTTGAATGGTAGAAACCTAGTTCATTGCATTTGAATTGAGCCAACCTTACTCAAACTATCAGGGCAGGCAGAAAACAGCCAGATTCTAATATGAACATAACACTAATGGCCTTTCTAATAGAAGCTAGTTCTCTCTCCCTCTCTTTCTGACACACACACACACACACACACACACACACACACACACCACTAAGCTTTAAAGTCTAAAAAAAAAAAAAACCCAACAACATATAATCCCTTGTGTCTTAGAATGACACTATTATTTTATTCAAGTCTCCTTACTTCATAGTTATTTACAAGAAGATAATACATGCCTCATTTTAGGGCCATTCATGACAGAACTATACTCTTGACTATCTGAATGAAATTGCATGCCCTTTGATGCTTCTGTCACTTGAAGAAATATACTACACAGGATGCGACATTCCTAGCTCCTGTCTCTAGTCCGTTTTCCTTTCATCTGACCATCCCCCAACCCCCACCACAGCAGCCTAAGGCCTCTGACAGTTTATCACTAAGTAAACATTCTAAGACAGTTCTTAAATTTTAGGACGACTTTTTATTATCCCATAGCTCTACATACTGTAAACCCGGGCAGCAGAGGATTTCTATTTATAAATGTAGCTTTCCCACACTGCTATTCTTTCAGAGGCTTACCCACATTGATATGCTTTCAAACTTCCATTCTCCAGACTGACAGATTAAGTGAATGTTGGATTCACAACCACTCGCATGTGATTGCATTTCACTTTTCAAAAGGCCCAAAGTGTCACATATTCACATAGAGACAAGCCAATTAGTAAGAAATTCACCAGAGAAAGCAAGACACTTGGTGGTGGCTGCCATGCCAACCTATAAGACAATAGTAATTGTACTATAAAATTCAACATCATTCTTCTTCATTCTTTTCCATTTGTAGGATCTCGGGAGGAACAGGAAGACATATTTTAAGTACACAAAAACCCAATTGGCCAGAGGAAATACAAATGGAAAATAGACCAAAGCAGCTCAGGGCCATCAAAATTAAGCTTTTAGATCAGACAATAGTTATTCTCAACTAAAGATGCCACAATGTGACAGACTCCCAAAGGGGAAGCCATTAACAGTGAACTTGTCCATGAGTCAACTGAGGGTCACTGTTTTCCTAGATGAAGCCACATTTAGTCACTTTCTGGCAGTAGCTGGCAATGAATAAGTAATTTACAAACACTAAATTAAAAAAAATAAATTTAGAAATGCCAATAAACAGAACTGCTTTGTGAAAATTCAATGAAAAAATTCAAACAAACCATTTATGTATAAGAATAAACTATCATCTCTGTTTTAAAAGGCTGTCTTCTTGTTACTGCCTTGTAACATACACGATGATGGGTGTAGCTTTGTTGGAGGAAGCCTAGAGTCAATTTTGTCAAAGATGCGGCAGAATTTAATTCACTACATGGATTTGGGTAGATTTTTGACCTTTCTTCTTTAATAAAGGAAAAGATTCAAAATGACTTTCATTTAATAAAAGATAAGCACAAACTTCTAGAGACAAATTAAATAAACACTCTTATCTCGGTTTCTGTGCACAAAGGCTTCTTCTTGGGTTGTGTCTTTTAGACAAACAGCCTGTTGAAGGGATTTGAACTTTATCAAGCCTTAGGAAAAGAATGAAGAGAGGAACCTAGGGGTAAATGGGAACCACTGTAAATAGCTGTACCCTTCTCTTTCTCTTACTCTCTCATCTTCGAGCATTTTCAGTAGTTTTTTTTTTTTTTTCTTTGTCCTTTTCTTTTTCTGGGAAGATTCCTGTACAATTGGGAAAATATTTTATGCCACAAGGTCCAACTGGAACAAATTTAGATAGAAAATATCTTTTAAGAAGAAAGTTTAGCAAATTCCTATGTGTTATGTTGATTTAATCTAAGGAACAGAAGAGCAATGGATTTTCTTATTTTGAAGGGTGATTACTCATCACTGAGATTTGGAAGGAAGGGGGAAGTGTGAGGCATTCATGTGACTTTGTTACCATGGCCTGTTTATTTAACACACACAGATATTCAAAGGCTTTTTAAAAGGAGCCAGTATGGCTCAGTATTGTTAAAATGATCTAATTTTTCTTGGGAGCTAACTCATGCTTCTGAGCTGCTTTTTATGTATTTTGTATGCATCTCTGAGAATTAGCAATAAGTAGGTTTTTTTGTATATTTTATTGCTGTAGATTTTAATCTAACTTTAAAACAGACTGTTGACCTAAACCCATATGATGACATGAATACATTCCTGTTTTGGGCTTTAACAAGTGAGATGAGATCACTTTGGACTTAATGTTAGGTTTGAGTATGAGATTTTAATTTTAAAAAAATCATCATACCTCCCTAAAAGTAAGACACTTCATGTATGCTCTTGTATGTTATCACACTTGTGAGCTTGCCAGTGCATATGTGTATGTCAGTACATCTAGTGCATATTAATGTGTCTGTGTGTATAGTAGTGCACAGGTGTGCATGCTAATGTTTGTATGTTTTCATATAGATGTGTGGGCACGTATGCATGGTAATATGTTTACCATAGGACAACTTGAATTGTCATTCTTCAGAAACTCTCAACCTTTGTGTTTTGGAACAGGGTCTCTCTTTGTGTCTTGGAGGCTGCCATCCATGTGACATTGACCAGTTAAGGACACCTGGAGATCCTCCTATGTTCAGCTCTCCAAACATAGTTTTACAAAAGACTGCCACCACACCCACATTGTTGTTTTTATTATTGTTATTATTATTTTACATGCATTCTGGGAATTGAGCTCAGAACATGTAAGTCAAGCTCTTTTCCTACCATCTGCCGGCCCCAAACTAACCCATTTCTAGCCAGGAATTTTGAAATCTTACTTTACTTAACTGGTTGGGTTCCTGAGAAAAGAAAACTGATTTAAATGCCAGGCCACTTTAACTTCTTGACTTTACCAGGAAGGAACCACATTCAAAATTATTTTTGAGTAGAAGATTTGAAAGTCATGTCACATAAAACAGATCTCAAGGGGTTTCCTTTTCTGTTCTGTGTTTTCAAAGACTCTCATAATGTCCTATACAACAATGTAAAGACCAAAAGATAAGATAAAAATCAAAATCAGTTGACCTAGCCCTAGCTTAATTAGCTATTTTCTCCAGGAATGAAGCTCTCTACAGAAATAGTAACGTTTTCATTAAAAGCTAGAGCCCTTAAAACGAAACCATATGTCCCACTGAAGTAAGTCTTCAAGCTCCGGAAATACCAATTATCCCCATTGTTTTTTGCTTTTAACTCCAAAAATTTAAACATAGTTTTACATTCTACTTTGGCACATTCATGTGGTCCCCTGCCAGTATCACTTTTTTGTATGCCTTTTAACCTTTTTTTGGTTTTGTTTTTAGTTATGTTTGATGTTTCCTCAAAGAACTATACTTTTTTCTGAATAAAAAAGAATGTGATTTTAATTCACAGTTTAGTTTTATGTGTTCCCCCACCTCATGTACTTAAACTGACTGTGAGCAGATTTAGAGCTCTTTTCTGTTCTCTGTATAAACTGAGTTTTATGGACTCTCAGGGCTGTTCACTGAGCTTCAGTTTTGTATGCATATGTGTGTTAGTTTGTGAAGGGGTACATGTATTTGTGTAAATACACAGGCATGTGTATGCTTGAGGTCAGAGGTAAATCTCAGCTGTCATTCCTCAAGAAGTATTGATCTTGGTTTTGAGGATAAAATCTCTTAGAATCTGGGTCTTGATGGTTAAGCAGGCTGGCAAGTGATCCCCAGTAATCTATCTCTGCATCCCCAATACCAGGACTACAGTGTACTGTCATGCCAAGTTTTTGTTTACTTGGGTTCTGAGAATCACATGTGGCAAGCACTTTACTGATTGCAATATCTCTCTAGCTTTTTCTCCTTTTCTATGAGTATTTTATGGACTAGAATGCAGTATTTCTTAAATATCAATAATTGAACTTTATATATTATTTATTTATATATTTATAAAAATTATAATATGAAGTTCTAATCAAGATGTAGACTATTAGAAATAAAAACATTTCTCATAATTGCTTCTCCAATGTGAAACTCCATGGTTTCCATTCTGAGTGGCTGCTATTATATAGAAGTCACTGAGCTTTTATATAATTTCTCAGTTTTGATATGTCTGTGCTTTTAATTTTTTCTATCTTGGACTATAACTGTTTCTTTATTCAGGTCTTTTTTCCTTCCTTCTTTCTTTCTTCTTTTGCTCAAATATACAATGAGAAGACACCTGTGTGGTGAGGCATCTTCAGGCAGCCTTTGGAGTTGTCTCTTGCTGTTACTGGCTAGTGAGGAGCCCGCTTTTATTTGCCTTTAACCATTCCTCGTCCTTTACATAATTGAACAAGTAGTATATAGTGCTTTTTCAGAATATGAGCATTTCAGAATCTCTTTGACAGGCTGTTCTCTTGTTCAGTTGCAGATTCTTAAACTTAATCTTGGTATTTAGTTTCCAGGCATTTCAGTTGTTTTCATACATAAGAATTCAATGGTTTAACAATTAAGAAGAAAGCAAAGCTAATGACAATCACTAATATTTGAACAGCAGTGTGCAAATTTCCAATTACTCTTGGACAGTTGATTCAGTTCTTACTAAAAGTCCTATTGTTATTATTTTCTCTTTGTTATTAAGTTAATATGTATAAGTCATCCACTTAATATCCAACCAGCTACTCTTTATATTTAATTCTATTATTTGTCTCCTGTGGCTTTTCCTGTTTCTAATTAAATCAGAAAAGTAATGTTGATGTCTACATTTGTATGGTTAAGATATAAGTTCAGTTCTTATCATGAATATGATTATTTTTAAATTTCTGGTTAATACTATTGCTCCTCATAGATATAACTATGGATGGCAGAACTTTGGAAATAGGAGAATTGTGAGATCTGACTCTTTTCATAACTCATTCCTAAAGTCAATTTATACATAAACCAGGCAAAAACCTGTGTGGAGGTCTCATCTATTCAACATTTCTTTTACAGCAAATCATGTGATTATCCTTACCCTCCTTAGGTATTTTTTAAAAATATCTGGCAAGGTCATATATATGAATCATATTCTGTATGAAGTAGCATTAAAAGTAAAACTTGTTGTTACCAAACATTCCTATAGAAAGAATTCTACAATATCTTATTTCTATATGTTATATTTTCATTTTTGACATTTTGACAATTTCATTGAGGAAGCACATTTTTCAAAACTAAAGCTTCCTGTGTGTTAAAACAGGCAAAACAACACCTGCTGATGAGTAGATATGGGAGCTCAGTAGAACCTTCTGGCCCTAAAGAAACTGAGCTTGTCTGTCGGGTTTACTTTAAAGATTAATGAACTTTCTGGAGTTTACAGTTAACCCTCATTAGAACTCCAACCAGACAGAGCAGAGAAAGGACCAACTGCTGTCTTTGCGCCTGCTCCTCCAGTATCTGTTTCACAAGACTGGTTTCAACTCCTAAGTCTTGCAAGGAAAAGGGAAAAAAGAAATCCTTCCAAGCGGCCAGACGCCCAGAGCTGTGTAACATAAAGTGAAGGAGGGAGGACAAAACCTTCGCGATGGAGCAGAGGCCATGTAAACAGATGTGGGAGCCGTCAATAGAAAAGGTTCAATAGTTGCTTTGTTTCTCGCTTTCTGTTGGTCCCTCAGAGAGTCCTCTCTATACAAGCCTTTCTGGCAGATGATGTGCCACATAACTCATGGCAATAGAAACAGAGAGAGCCTGGTATTCGCTAAACACAGGCACTCTCAGCCCTCGGATCTGTTTATTTTAATGAATGTTTATTTTAATGAATGCTTCACGTAAGAACAAACATTTATGGTAATTCTGAAAGGACATTTATAAAGAACATAACTGAAAAACCAAGGTAATTTTGCTTCTTTTGTCTGACAGATAACTATCAGTCTTGAGGCAGCATAGTACAAAGAAAATACTGTATATGAATTTTAAAAAGTGTTCCCTGTTGACAGGCACTAAATGACACTCTAGGTAAGAGAGTGGGGAGTGAGGGGGAGTCATTTCTGGTTAAAGTGTCCCTAAAAGGATACTTGTGGTAAATGTGCTAACTGAACCACATAACCTCCCATCACTTCCTAATGATTAGGAGGGGAAGGTATTAACACATGATCTACTCATATCTAGTGATTTATTTCATGAAGAAATGTTATCGTTGCCTACTTGCAAAAGGTCCCAGATACCAGATTTTGGAAATCTGCTTGGTTCTTTGAAACAGCTGTAGGGGCTTGCCATTTTATGACCTAGCAGTCCTTGATAGTTGGGTGGGTAGTTGAGAGGTTGGGGATGTCTGCTCTGTGCTTCATTGTAGTCTTATTCTGTACCAAATAAAATCAACACCTGCCCCTAAGATCATCAGTAGCCTCCAGCAACGGAACATAAAATGTTCCTCATAAATGTATGCGGTCATATTCGGTTCTTCCCCTGCAGTAGATTTTTTTTTTTCAATATGGAACAAAATAAAGGAGACCTATGAAAACCAGTGAATTTATACTTTGAATTTGTGACTCTCCCAGCATAATATTAACTTCACTAATAACAAATATGTGCCTGTTTTGCTGAAATTCTCCACTGAAACAAATCTCCCACATCCAGACATAAGAGATGAGGGAAGACCCTAAAGAGAAAAAGGTGAAGAAGCTCTCTGAGTGTTGGGGGCTACTTCTTTTATTGTAGTCATAGTAACTTGAGCATTTTAAAAGCTACTTTCTTAGAAACACACGGAATCCCTTTGGGATCCCTGCACCAACTCCTATCTTCTGCATAATGCTAGTTCATGGCTACCTTAGCCCATGTTAAATGCACAGAAGGATTCTTTAAGGAGAGGAAAAGGAATAGCATCTTCTCTTTTCATAATGAAGCTGCTCTTTATATCTTTGTTTAAATAACTGCTTAATACTTGAGCTACTGTTTGCAGATACTCAGAAGCATGTGAATGAAGTTGCACATTTAATCTCTTGTGCTGTGCACATTTTTTATTAATAAACTGATTGGGTATAGAAACAAGAAACAACTTTTTAATTAAATTTGTAGAACTGAGAATGGAGAGAAATAAAGAAGGCATGGCAATGGTGGAATTGTTCTTGGGCACTCCATCTTCCCTGCTTGTGTGGAGGCAGCCCCTTCAGCCTCCTCTTTAGTGTCCACTGACAGGCCTGGAGGCCCATCTATACATGACCGTGTCACACGCATTCATGGGCCACAGTGACACCACAGCCTCTTTTGTTTGGAGCCAGATAATTGCTCTCCAGTCCTCTCAGCTGCCATATGGTGCAGTGGAAACCAACTTACAAAGACAGTCAGAGGGGGCAAAAGACTGAGACAGGAAGGGGAGGAAGATCAAGAGACACCAGATGAGAGCGATTTGTGTTCAGTGTGAATGTGGGGATGGCGGGAGGGCTGAGAGGGTAAGGGGCAATGAGGAGTTCATGGAAAGCGGATGTTCCTGGAATCTGAAACTTCAGAGACAAGCAAGTCTGATGCATCCTATGAGAAGCTGACTCTGTTTATTGTCCTAATATGGCACTTAAAACAGAACATTCTCAGGAGTGGGGGTTGGTAATTTCCCCAAGCTTCTCATGTCTACAAGCATGTTCCTTTACAGTGTAGTGTAGTAGTAGTGAGAGCCGATAAATACAGTGCACTCTTTCCTATACTTTCACATCCCCTGCCATGTAATGTTTAGTAATTTATATGTATATTTTTAATCTCACTACAAACTGCTCTGTACAGACTTTATTCTGCTCTGAAAACATTTGGTGACCTATGTTTTGCAAGTGTCTGGCAAGTCTGTGCTGACATAATATGTACTTTTTGGAGGAGGAATAAATTGGGGAAGGTTTTTGGGTTGCTTTTTGTTGTTGTTGTTGTTTGCAATGTTGGAAACTGACCCTAGGGCTTTTTAAGGAATATGAATGTATATATATGTATATATATATATATATATATGATAAAATGGCAAAAATCAGTAATGAAAACATAGTTTGTCACTATCAAAAAAAAGATTGCATTAATTATGGTAAAAAGTGACTATACTGTATTGGTCATATCCCCTCAGATGAAAAAGGCAGAGGAAATCACTTTTTACCATAGATGTCCTGAGAATTCTACTCATTTCTTTTTAATGGAACATCAGGTGATACAACTGCCAAGAATTTATATTGAACACTGCTGTATTGTGAGACGAGGTAACTATGTGAAAATAACAATTAACATATGTTGATTACAGGGCATAGCTAAAAGTCCTTGAGTATCACAGTATGATGAGTTATGTGCTTCAGATACAAATAATTATTCACAGTTATTATAAAGTACCCAGCTTTGCCCGCTTGGAACATCATGGTCTGCTTGGCATCTCATAGACTACATTTCACCCATTTTTCTCCTGCTCTGTGTCTGTTACTTGACACTTTATCTTTCTGACTTTTCTTAAACTGTTTTAAATTTGCAGTGTAGCAGAGACCAGATTCTCAGCTTCTTTTCATCTCTTGTTATCCTTGGTCCTTTGAGGCTCTTATCTAATCTCCTGGATTTAAATACCATCCATGTGTTGACAACATCTACCCTCATATCTCTTTCTTATCTGTGTGTTTCTTACTGTCATTCCTATCCAGTATTGCTGTGTGATAGGTACCTTAAACTTATACATTGAAAACCAGATTCATTTAAAAATTCTTATTTATTTTTGTATGTGTAATGGTGTTTTGCCTTCATGTATGCATATACACTGAATGTTTGCATGATGCTTGCAGATACATAAGATTCTTTTAAACTGGAGTTGTAGATGGTTGTAAGTTGCCATGTGGATGCTGGGAATCAAACTCTGTCTTCTCTGGACAAGTAACCAGTCTTGTGATTTCTCTAGTCCCCACAACCAGATTCTTGTCTAGGCTTTCTAATCCCACTCTCCCCATCCATTTCCCATAGGACAGTTAATGAAAGCTCTATTCTGTTTATTTTATTTTATTTTTTTGTTCAGCATTCTGGATATTATTCAAAGGTCTTTTTCACATACCAAATGCACAAGAAATCGACAGTTGCTATTGATTTGACCCTCAGAATTAATCCCCTGCTTAATTCACATATTTATATTAGCATCAATTAACTGGTTGTTGCTCTTATACCATATTTAATAAAGTAGACTGAGCACTCTTGCAATAGTTTCAGGTTTGTATGCCTTCCTTGTGTGTATAAAGTTTGTGAACAACGTGTTGGCCAATATCATCTTCCTCCTTTTATCTCTGTGTTGGCTTTCTTCCTTGTCTTCATATGGACCGATAGTTCTGCTGCCTCTGGACCTGTGTTCTGGCTACTCTGTCTGTGTTAGAATGCTGTGTAAGTAAATTTACACAGTTTTTCCAGGGAGTTTCTCAAATGCCATCTTCTTGGTGGGATCTATTATGACTTAACTATTTAAGAAAAAATATAGCTGTGAGAAAAAGATATCCACTGCCAGGTCTGAGGTCTTGAGTTAAGTTCCTAAGACCCACAAGTAGAAGGGAGTTAATGTTCACAGACCATTCTCTGACTTCATATGCATCTTTCTAAGCCCACAAACAATAATGTGTTTCTTCAGACAATAAAGCTTGAGCCCTCCTTCAAGAACACATGTCATCTTTTTCCCTTGTTATATTTTCCACAGCACTTATCACTTTCTAATGTTTAATTATAGAAGCTAAGTCCTGCCTGTGAGATTAGCTGCATGGGACACTGGAGTCCTTTAACATGCAGTGATATCTCTGTTAAGTGCAGATGGTAGTTACCAATTCCATTATTAACAGAATATATAACTAGGGAGAAATAAATGCTCTGAGTTTTCTTCTGTCTAAATGATGTGACTTACGTTATTATACCGAAAACAATCCACAGAATTCTCTCCAAATAGAACTGACCCTAAAATAGAAAGAAAGCTGCTAAGGCATTAAAATTGAAGTAATTAAAAGACAATAGTGATTAAAGAGTCAAATTAAGCATCAAGCAAAGGGACACTTCGTCAAACTACTTCTCAGAGCAAGAAAGTGAAATGGGAAATTTTGACTATTGTCACTAAAGGATTTATAATAGGACATGTATAGCCTTCTCAAGTGGTGAGACAATAATCTTTCCCATTTAAAAGTAGACTAAATGGACTCGGGTGGATAAAAAGATACTTGTCACACAGGTCTGAAGGCCAGACTTGATCTCCAGAATTCATGAAAATGTTGGAGAGGACTGACTACAGAAAACTGTTCTCTGAACTTCACGTGTAAAATTACATGCCCACACATACACTCACAAATGATACACTTTTTTGAATGTTAAAATAGACAACAATTCTAAGTGAGGTAGCTTCCTGTCCTCACACTGTTTCTTTTCTGATCATTGTGTATTAAAGGTCCTTGCTGTTAGGATCTCCAGTGATATACTACTGCAAACATACACAAAAGATAATTTTAAATCAACAAAACCAAATAATGTCATCGTAAGTGACTTTTGTCAACTGCAGAGCATGGGTTCTAGAGGTTCTAATAGCTCAAATGCTTTAGGGTCTGAGCTGCTGAAGGAAGGATTTGAGTTACTGTAGCTTCTATTTCTTCCTTTGATGTATGGGTATGGCCACTTCTGCTCCAAAGCATGATGGTTATTTTAATAATAAATGTATCTAAGACACATTTTGGCACTTCTAAATGCTTACAAAAATATTCTTATGATTTGGTTTATCTCATAAAATATTGACTGACCAGAGGATTAGAGGTATAGAAGTCATTTTGAGTTTGTTTCCCATTTTAAAATCAAAAGTGATATATTAATTTAACTGTACATAACTCATTTCTCATTATTTTTAGCAGAGATTTTAAAAAGAGAGGAAGTAGTCAGGAAGACACCTGACATCTAATTTGTCATGATAATTCTAATTAAATGATTCCTGTGGAACAAAAGTTCTCGAAGGTTGTTATAGAAAGATTCAATGTCTGTTCCCATTCTAATGGTTAGAAAGTTCTGATTTTTCAAAACTGAGGATAACCCATTCTAAGGAAGTTACCCCATGATACACTGACAGAAGGTATACTTAAAGACTGCTGATCCTATGTGTCTTATATACACTTGCTCTAAGAAAACATTACAGACTGTATGGTTTGAGCAAAACACATTTAATTCTCAGAGTTCTGCAGACTAAAAAATTCTGGACCAAATGCCATCTGACAAAATATCATATGTCTTGGGGAAGACATTCTTAGTGGCTTGCACATGGCAGCCTCTTCACTGTGATGTCACAATGTTAAGGGAGGGAAGGACAGTAGTAACAAAAGCAAGATCTCAGTTTGGTTCAATATTCTCATCAATGAGGTGTTAACTTCACAGCTTCACCTAAACCTAGTCACTCCCCAAATTTCTTGCCCCCAAATATAGATAATTAAAGGTTCAGCATGTAAATTGTGGTAATGTGAGGCACACAGTTGGTCCACAGCACATTGCTAAGCAGAAGAAACTCTCCCTGAATTTATGCACTCTTAGCAAACCTTACTGGTAAAAATGCTAATGCTTATCTCTGATGATAGCCCTCATTCACTTGGAAGGGTGAGGACTGTGTGTGTGTATATATTTGTGTTTGCATATATGAGGGAGCATGTGTGAGGGTGCATATGCTTATATGTACTCTTGTGTGTGGAGGACAGAGCTAAACTTTGGGAATCTTACTACATCACTAGCTCTCTATTTACTTTATTTTCTCTGGAAGGACCTTTCATTGAGCCTGGGATTCCAGGTGAGCTGCTATGCTTTAACTTTAGTCCTGAGTGACAATCGGTTCATCCACTGTGTCATCTCCATGGTCTCCAACATTCATTACTATAGGATGCTGTCAGAAGATCTGTTCTTTGTGTTTTTCATTATTTTCTGGAGTTTGTCTACCCTACCCACTCCTATAACTTGTGTGCTGAATTACTCAGAGTGCTGGAACTATTTTTGGTGGCCCAAAGTCCTACCTTTTAAATTAACTCATTTTACACATGCTCCTTTCTCTACTTTTCAGAGTTGTTTCCATTTAACCCATTCTACATAAACTTTCTAAACAGCTACAGTTTAACCTGGATAATTGATGAGATATATGTCAATGATGGTTCTTACAAAGCCCCTTATTTGGGCAAATAAAGAGATCTGTGGAAGTTTTAGAAAGGATTTTCATTGACAATTTCTTATTAAATATTTTTGCTCTCCCAAATTTCCAACCATTGAAACTTAGATCAGAAACAATAATGTCTTATTTCACAAAGGAATAATGAATGTTTAAAATAGGAAATATGATAATTACTCTGATTTAGTCATGACTTGATGTATTCATCTATCATATTATCTAGCCTATAAATATGTATCATCTTTACTTGTCAACTAAGCATAAAATAAAGGTTAAAGTTTTTGTTCCATATTATATACTTAACATAAAATGCTATGGATGTGTAACTTCAAGCACAGAGCATTCCCATGACATAATCCTAATAGTGAATGGTACTTATTGATGATGAAAATGTTGCTTTATCTTGAAAAGTCACATTCCTCATTATTTGAGAATAATATATTAGTACATTATAACTTATGCTTGGAGTGTTTTCTTCTTGTTGGCATTCTTTAGGTTTATACATCATTTTTATGTCTAATTCATTTCTTCATGTGTAATTATATAACATGCTACATTAATATCATTGCAACAATTAGCAGACATATTACAATAATTGCCATTTTAATACTATCAATCACAATTCAAAGGCCACTTGCACCAGTTATGAAAGGTAAAAGCTGGGATTCAGTAGTACAGAAAAATGTCAGTATATAATTTATTTGAGGAATGTACTCTCTCAACTTTATCTTGATCTCTTGTGACTCTATATTGGTCTGCTTTGTGCAGGACTGAGAAACCATCTTCACTCATTTTTTAGAGGAAACTGGAGGCAGAGTGAATAGCATTTGTGGAGTTCCTAGATATTTCCTTCATTAAAGAATTAGTGGATACAAGTGAAAATGTAAGCATAATGTATGGTGAGAAGGGGATAGGATGGAAAATGGCCTTGATATATCATATCATGTAGAACTCTACTTTAGAGAGAAACTTCTGACTCAAGGTCAAAAATCCCAGATTGACTGACATTATAACCTTGTGCCTTCTCTGAATGTCAATGTCATCATTTCAGAGTTGGTCTCTTTCTATTATTTGAAATACCTCAATATTTTGTTAATTTTCAAGTTAATACAGTTTATATAAAAATGTCAGTGAGAGCTAATAGGCACTCCAGGACCTTCAGTCTCACAGAGGTGTACTTATTTTCACAATCTAAGTAAATCCAAGAGAGCAATGTCCCTATTTGAACACTTCGACAAGATTCATTGTAGAGTTTCTCACCTGATAATTACCCAAGAATAAAGCACCACCAATGCAGGGGACACAAGGCTACAGATGAAAAATTTTTATTTGAACAGTATGTTTTCTTCTTTAATTTATTCACAAAATTTGAGTATGCTTGTACATGTGAGGAAAAACTTTTATTATTATTTTAGTTATATACACACACAGGGGGGAGGGATGGAGCGAGGGAGGGAGGGAGGGAGAGACAGACAGTCAGACAGACACAGAGAGGCAAAGAAAGAGAAGGGGGGGAGAGAGAGAGAGAGAGAGAGAGAGAAAGAGAGAGAGAGAGAGAGAGAAAGAGTCAATGTTCTCATGCATGGCCTCATTCTTCACAAAAATCTAATTTGAAACACAAACTATATTGGGAAAAACTCACAAATTACCCAAGGTGAAATAATTGCTTTCATTTTCTTGTGTTTTTCCATGAGTCCTGACACATGCTGAGATAAGGAAATATGACCTCCCACACGTGTTTTCCATGAGGAATATGTTTGCTGTACAGACACTAAGTTAAAAGCAAGCTGCATTCCCTTGTGCACAGAGGTAATTTGGAAAAGCAGCCAGAGGAGCCAGGATAGCTATTTCCCAGGCTGTTTTATCCATTGACAAACTATTTATACATCCTACATAGAGATGCTCAGGTGAGGTAGACACTCCAGGGAATGCAAAGGAAACACTTGATGAGTATTGTGTTATATTTGCTCACATTCTTTAATAATGGCGTTCTCATGTTGAATTTAAACAGCTTTTAGAACTTTTAGAACTTTTCGATTAGTGTCTGAGTTCATTCTCATCTCTCATCAATTACACTTTGGTGAAACTTGCCCTTCACTGATACTTGAGTCCAATTAAGATGATACTATCCGTTCCATATGCCGATAAACTCATTCAGGTATCACTTTCTGATAAATAGCCAAGTGTCTTAATGAGGTCAGTGGCACCACTCATCTTTGTAACTTTTATATTCTTGATATTTGCATCCACCTGTCTCACTGAAAGAAGTATTGTTGAATGTGCAGTGAAAATTGTCTCTGTATACTTCTACAGTTGAGGGTACTGAAAGCAATATCTAATTCTTTCTATGAATTTTCTTATAAGACAAAATAAAATGGTTGCTGTTTCAAATAGACAAAGTAAAGTTTATATGTGAAGAAAACCATTTTCACAGTATTTTTATTTGTATTGTTTTCTTTGTATGTAGTTGTTGATGCTGTTTGGTGGTGGAGTTCTCAGGATCAATTCTCCAACCTCACATGTTAAATGCAAGTGTTGCCTCTGCCCCTCTGTATTCTTTGATTCTACAAGCTTTACAGGTATATGAGTTCAACCCAGGCTGGGATGAGTTTCTTAATCACAAGTATCTCTTTCAGTCTTGAAACTCTAAAATTGTTCTGCACTTGCTGATCAGTTCAGGTTTTGGAACAAGAGCTCAATTGGAGGTGTTATTGTGGAATATGAAAGTGTAGAACACAGTGCATGCCATGCTGCTAGGCAAATGTCCTTTGGCCAGTCAAATACTGTATTCTTCTAGAATTATATACTCTAATTACTTTTTTCTGCAGAAGTCTTAAAAGCCTGTAAGTCTAAAATAAAAAGCAACTATTGTCTTTTAAAACAGAGTTACTGGTCCGTCAGGCTTTCTTTTCCTCCTGAACACATAGGTGGAGATTGATGCATTTGTAGAGACAGTTTGGAATGATGGAGCCCATCGTAGTGAGAAAGATATGATGACAGGAACAGAGGCTGCACAGAGGAAGTAGGAACTAAATATAAACCCCAAGATCACTCCCTAGTGACAGTTCTTCTACAGAAGCCTACCTCCTGAGGGTGCCACTGTCCTCCACACCTGCACCCCTATCTGGAGATCAAGTGCTAAAACACTGGAACCAATGGGAGACATGTCACATTAGAAATACAGTGTCCACAAAACACCAAAGAAATTCAGAACTGAAGGCTGTGTTTCATGATGATAGCTGATAATAAAAATCTATACAGCTTTTGCAAACACACTATTTTCTTTCTTAACCAAAGTTCTTATATAACCAAGGACAACATCAATAGTTTATTTTGCCTCCTCATCTTTTGAAGGGTTTGTGATTTTGAATATCTTTAGTAGTAATAGTTTGCTGAAGGTTCTACATTCAATGGTTGTAGCTGCTTGCAATTGGATGTTAATGGTCTGTTGGTACAAGACAATTCAAAAATGATGGTAGTGATGATGACAAAACTTCAATTTCATCAGTCTGTTCTCAACACTAAGCTCACAGTAACTATATCCATTAAATATGTCTTTTATTTCTGAAAGTAAAATTCATATTATTACTTGTTTCTCCTCTATATAACATGCATTTCAATCTCATCTTCAATGAATTGAACTATCTTCAAATCTGTATTAGCATAAGTTTGAAGTATCAATAATTGAAATAATTTTATAACTACTAGACAAATTTTTTTCCTATATATTCAATTTTCCTAAGTCATTTGAATTGATTTTCCTTGAAGCCCAGCAGTGACCATTCTCCACTAGCTACTGATGTCATGCTGCAGTCCCTCCTTCCTCCTACCAGAGGTATTAAACTTGAGACATATTTAAAGTACACAAACTTATGCTGAGGATAAGATTCATCTTTTTTTCCATGTGCTATAAAAAATGTTTACATTAATGTTAAAAAAATGTTAACTTTGAATCTATTGTCTCATAAAAGTTTAAACGAGAATTATTTATATACAACAGCATCATTAGAATCAAAACATAAAAAGATGTCATTTAGCTATAAAACTAAATTTTATGTACATAAATTTCAGTAAGAATTTCCTTCATTAACAGGCTTGAAATAAATATAAATGTCACTTAAAAAAATTTAAGGAAATGATAAATAAAAAGAATTTCGGAAATAGGCTATGGCTTTTAATTTAAAAACTCAAATGGTACAAATATAATATTCACAAACTACAGTTTAGTGACTTCCGACCCTTTGTACATCCGGTCCCAGGCGTCCCTTCTTTCAATTATTATAGAATGGAGGAAGGGAATAAGACTCACATTTACAAGAATTTAGCTTCTGGCAAGGATCCTTTGAAAGAATTCACTTCCTGGCTCATGGTTTACATGACCTGTCTTCCTTTGCTTTTCTTCTTCATTCCCTTCCCCCAACCTTTTAAGCAAGCTGCATTTTAACTATTGAATTCACTGCAGCTTCCTGTCGCTGCTCTCTGTTTTCATATCCTAGGAAATGGAATCTGTTAGAAACTGAATTGTTAGGCCAATGTTCATCCACCATCCATCTACCACAAATCTCCATGCCAACTGCTTTTAACTTGAAGTTTTCGTAACTAACTAACTAAAAAGTAAAAATGCATCATAAAAATATTGGTGAAATGAGTTTATCTCTAAATAAAGTCTTTGGTGCTTCTTACTTTCTGGAGCAATTGTTTCCAAAAATAAACTTCACTTATGTTAAGCTCTATTTTTCTTTTGTGTTATAAAAATGTCTCTATATCTAACTAAGGGATTAATTTCTTTCATTGTTTCTCACATTAGTTCATATTTCTTGTACTCCATTATTTTAATCATCACATAACAGGAATTATCTCTCTGAGAAATCAAATGCATGAAGAAACATTTTCAATTATTTTTCCTGTCAGGAAATGGAGAAACATTCTTTTTTATATAAAAATCAAAGAAAATAGATTAGTTCATTTCAATGTTAATTTCTAAGTTTTCTGCATCCTTGAAACTTTTGGAACATACAAGAATGACTTTGTCAAGTCTAGAAAAAATGTTTTAAAGGTTCCTTTTTTTAACTGAATAGAATTTCTGAGTAGCTTGGAAAAATTAAAATTAAAGATAAAATGGCATACTTGTTTTAGAAAGATAAAATCTAAAGAATAATATCTGTCATAATTTGTGTCTGAAATCATATTATTCTTTATTTTATCTACAGCAAGTTAGATCCAAAGGCATTGGCTCCCAGCAAAACTCAGAAAGTAAAGAATAAGTGTCAATTGTTTTAATGGTGAGAGAAGAAATGACTTCTCATGTTCTAGGTTTTAATTATGATCATCCTCACTTGACCTCTGATTCTCACTGTTTCCTTGTTTCTTTTTGTGATACCATGTGGTTAGTGTTAGAGGGAGCCCAGCAGAGATGATCTTTCAGGTACATTTACAGCCAACTAATAGTCTTTATTCCAGCCAGCAGCAGAGACATTCAGATGTTTGGGATCCAAGTGTAGCATTTAGAGTAGAGGAGTTTTAAAGACAAAGAACCACAGTGTCTTGTCTGGTCTCTGTAGGGTGAGGTTTTGCACAAACAAGCAGTTAAATAGATGCAAAGGTAAATTAGATGGGATGCTGTCAACTCAAGTTTCTAGAATAGAGTTGGGTAATTCTCCTTGGGACTTCCCAAATTCTAGTCAAACCTAAGATGACCTCAACAAGAATGTAAGATGTAGAAAGTTGTGCACTGACTTTCTTTCCTGTTAACAGTTAGGTGCCTTCACATCTTCCACTGATATTCCTGAAAAAGAATTCTGTATTCCTTGATGAACAACTGGGGTATTGCTAGTTAGCTAGAATGCCTGGCCTGGTAACTCTGGCATCCTGCTATCTCTATTCCCTAGTTAAGGGATTAGAATCTTTCATGCTTAGTTTCTCTGTGACTGTTGGCAATCAGAACTCAGATCTACTTACTCATCAAATACTTTGCTAACTGGGTCAATAACAGAGCCACCAAAACTAAGGTTTTGGTTGATGCAAAATATATGATCTATAAGAAAAATTGTTGGGTTGAAGATGAGAGAACTTTTCTGCAGTTCTGATTGGTAACAACATATTACTTAGAAATCCTTAAACATAAATGCAGAGCTGATCTCAGTACCCTGAGTTTACATTTTCAAATATATTTATATAAGCTAAGTATGTTTGTTGAATTTCTTACACCAAGTAAGGTTTATCAGAGCCAAGACAAAGCCCTAACTATCTTCCTATTACTTCATAATTTTGTCTGATTCTGTAAACTCTTACCACTGAATGATGAATGCTACAAATTATTTTTCATGCTTAAATTTAATGGGCAATTCTGACTTTGTATACTTTCTTATGAATGATTTAAGATATTTAAGGTTGTCATATATTGGTTTTTTATTCTTTCTTTTCATTTATTCACTTTTCCATTCTTTTCTTATAAACTCTTTTAAAAGTATTTTTCCTTTATTTTATTTTTTTCTAAATTGGCCTGGATCAATTATTTTTATAGTACTAAAATTTGACCTTACACCTTTCTTTTTAATTTCACTTCTAAAATTATCATCTTTATTTTTCTATTTATATATAGAATTAATTAAACATCATAGACTATAGGTAAAAATTTAAGCATGATTGTAAATGACCTCTCTCTGTCTGAGTCATCCCAAAGTCAGCTGATTTTTTTTTAACTTTTTAAAATTTATTCTTTGCATCTTTCACATCATGCATCTCAATCTCATTCATTTCCTGTCCATGCATATCCATTCTCTGATCTTGCAGCCTCCTCCCCAATAAAATTTAAGAGAAAAAAGAAGATTAAAAAAGGAAAATATATCTTATCATGGAAGCTGTAGCATTGTATAGTGAGTCACACAGTAAACTCTTTTGCTCATATATATTTATATGGTAGTGTTCATTTCAAAGTGTCATTGGTCTGGTTTCATGCCTGTGATTTCTGCTACACTATTGATGTTAAGCATTTACTTGCTGGAAGTTACTTACAACGTTTTCTTTAATTTTCATAATATTTTCTGCCCATTAAACTTTATAACCCTATTATAGTTAAGGCTCCATTTACCCAACATTTTAATGTTATACAATAAGTTTACTTGTAATAATAATAGCTCACTTATTTTTCTGTGATAAAAATTTCCAAACAATACAACTGAAGTTCGATTCTATGAATATTGTGTGATTTATTGATGAAAATATTATAGAAGAACTAAGTGGTCAATTCCTCAAATGCTTTTCAACTTTCTGAAACTTATTATCATTTCTCTGATGAATAGAAACTCTTTTTACATGAAAACCTTTGAACTGATTAACTTAATCAGCGAACAAATCCATTGATGAGCTCAGAGATGATTAGACTGTTAGCACATTTGGCCTGTTTGGAGAAAGTAGTTCATGGGGGTGGGAGGGACATGTCTTTGAAGAGTGTCTATAGTCCTCCTCCATCACTTCCTTTGTTGTATTTCTTCATCCAGGGCTCCAATAGCTTTGCTCTGGCATAGCCTTCCACTATGACCTTCTACTTCATCACAGCCCCAGATATGACAGAACCAGATGCACTTAAGTCTTCAAAACCAGGAGTCCAAATTCATTCTTCCTGCCTTAAGTTATACAAGGCATTCCACACAGTGTAGGAAACAAATATACTACTTTGTAGTAAAACATTTATTAGAAGGCAGGCAGACAGATAAATAAATGTTCCTCCAATTATAATAAGTTTATGTACTGCTTAAATGGAGAAAATTGGAAATACTACACATTCAAAGTGATTGAATACATAAGTCTACCAAATAATACAGTTTAACAACTTTGCATTGTAAAACACCAATCATTTACCCACAAGACTGTGTGGCTGGTTGGGAGATTTCAGTATGCTACAGATACAGAATATCACCCTCAGACGATTACACTGTATATTTGTACAGCTTCAACTGGATTCCATACATTTTTATGGAGAAACACTGTAGGTAGTGATCACCTGTATGTAGGCCAAGACATTTGTTGACTTATAGTCACATTATAGCCAAACGCTCTCAGTAAATCAATTATAAATCAAAAATACATTTAACATTCTTTACTTGCCAGCACTACAGATTCCCATTAATAACATCACAGAGTAAGACGAAGGCTTGGATTTATTTGTACAAGCTTTGTTTCAGAAAAGAAGCATTTGGTACCTTCTCATAACAATAAAAATCCTCATGTGTTTGCATTACGTCCAGCTCCCTGGTGGTCTTTGGTGGTCCAGCGACACAAGTACAACAAGGCTGACTATGAACTGTTATAACTGCTACTAAGAGCCATTGGAGAGGCTATTGTGACATGACATACTAATCTAGAAACAGGCCAAAATTCAAAATTTGAAATATGATTTCTACTTTATGTGTGTTATTGTGACATCATCATAGAATAAACAAATATGAAGTAAAACTATTATTATTTGAGAATATCTGCATATGTATATATAACATACTATTTTAGAAAACTATATTCTTAAATTCACTTTAACAACTGTTTTTCCTTTTTGATGGATTATAATTTTAGAAGCTAGCTTTTATTCTATTTGTAAACATATTTCTATTACTACCTTTCCCTGTGATTCTTGTTTTCTCTATTTTCTGTTCTCAGATTTTGTTAGAAATATTTCAGACTTAACTTGCCTAAAAAAACCCTTATATTCTATATTTTTCTAATTGCTATTATATTTTGCAGATTCTCAATAGGTTCCTTTCATTTCTATTTTCTTGGTTGTGAATGTTAGTTTTTGGTCTTCTGATTTTTGAGCTAAGATGTCTTAGTGGATCCCTGGATGTCTTGGCCTCAAACTCCTAGATCCACTTCTTAAGTGCTGAGGTTAAATGTGTAAGCTACCAATG
This sequence comes from Sigmodon hispidus, assembly GCA_004025045.1. Taxonomy (NCBI): domain Eukaryota; kingdom Metazoa; phylum Chordata; class Mammalia; order Rodentia; family Cricetidae; genus Sigmodon; species Sigmodon hispidus. Next base: position 81,834 of record PVIH01003859.1, read on the forward strand.
CCCTGTAAACCTTATTTAAAAATTCGTTCAGAAGAGGGTGGCTGAAGTAAAGCAGCTGTTAGCCAGTCATTTGATGTGGATGCTGGGAACTGAACTCTGGTCCGCTTGGGGGAACATACATTTTCTTAATTGCTAAGGCAACTTTTCAGACCATTATTGTATCTTCCTTAGTGTAGTATCAGTCAGGTACTAACAGACTATTTTCCATCTTATGCTTCACTTTTAAAATATTGATTTGACCTTTTATATAAGCAAAAGTTAGCCTTTTTGTTTTTATTCAAAGTTCTGCTCTTAAAAGCTTCCTTCTGGTAGCAATTTATCAGTTACACATTCTAAAAATAACTTACATTATTCTGGTATCTTAAATTGTGAGTTTATCTTTTCGTGGGACTGTTGACTTTCCTTAATGAACACTGCTTCTTCTTCCTGTGAGTCCAAGAATTTTCCCTGTCTTCATCAAAATTCCCACTGTACTTTTTTGGGGATAATGTCCCTACATGGTTATTGGCTTTTTGTTGCCTACTAAACAGCTCAGAATTCCTGCACCCACACAAGACTAGATAGTTACTTCTTTATTTTGAGTATTTTTTTAATATCATATGATTACACATATTTAAACCTGTTCACCTCCAAAGATAGGACTTTAAGTCTTAGTAGATTCTTTCTACATGGAGCCATGAGTAGAAACAGATAACCAAACATATATATCACTAGTAGATGCTTTTTCTCTGGTACTTTGTTTAAGTCTATGACACCCCTTCTAAGCACCTGCTTTTGCAAGTCCATGTCTCCTCTGACAGTTTAGAGATTGAAGTTTACATTCCTTGGAAGAGAAGGACTTCCTGAACTATTATAGATTATAGCTCTGTCTAGAAGCCCCTCTCCTCTTCTTCCCTTCCCTTCCCTCCTCTCCCCTCTCCTCTCCTTCCCTCCCTCCTCTCATTCCCTATCTTTTCCTTTCCTCTTTTTCATTTGCTCATATTACTCTGTGTTGAGAAATGTTGTAACTTAACATCGCTTAATTCATTGTGATGGTGTAGTTTCAATATTTATTAACTCTCAACATTTATCACTTTTCTCAGTCTCTTTCTTCTCCTGTATACTCCAAACACACAGACCCAAACCTTCCTAAAAATATTTATTAACACAACACAAACCTTATATTTATCAATGTTATTTCTTATCTAATCCAATTTTACTATGGGGATGGGTGCTGGAGAGGGTTGCGGGGAAGAGAGGGTGAGAAGGAGAGAGGGAGTCACTCCATACAACAGAACAACATACAACAAAGCTCTGGTGGTTGGTTTATTGGGGGGAGGTGCAGAGCTTCGACTCTAGGGAGAAAAGTGGTGGGGAAAAGGGAGTGGGGGAAACAGGTAGAGCTTGCTTTTTAAGGCATATAGCACTTGCCCACAGGAACTAAGTAGTGATAATGGCTGTAGCTGATGACATTTTTTGTAGGCCAGCGTACATGCCTGAATGCTAGCAAGCACATGTACACAGGGAGAGACTGCAGCAGATGATGTATTCTGCTAGATCCCAAGGGCAGGCCAGTACAGGTGTCTGAATATTAACAATGGTTGTATAGAATCCAACTCACCGACAACATGTTTATAAATAGAAATAATCTCCTGCTCTTTAACTGTGAAAATGACCCTAAGAGGATCATGAAATAATCACCTGAGTAAGCAGAATCTCTTGAGATACGAAGCCAAACTTCCACATGAAAATAACAATCAGCCTTTGCTGCCTCTTACAAAAGTTCAGCTGTATTTGATGAACTCTCAAGCAAATTATCCCATAAATGTCTTACTGGTGCTATGAAAGACTCTGCTTCTACATTGTTTGAAAATATTTCTAATATTTAACAATTCTACTTCTTTATAATTTATTCCAAAGAAGAAAACAGTGAAGTCCCTGAGGTAAGTTTGTACTGTGTTAACCAGGTTGATATTTATGGGCCTCGGTTAACCTATTATGTTTTTTATTTTTTTTCTCTCACCCATTTAAATGAGGTTAAATTTCCTGAGAGTGCATATCTGTCTGAAGAAGGGATAAAGCCTGGCTGTGGATGCAACTGAAAAAAGATCCATATATGTAAAACAAAGAAACAAACAAACAAAAAACAAAACAAATAAACAGAAAACCACTAACAACCATTCACTTGGTGAAAGTCACAGACATATAAATGGGTTCTATTTTCCTCCCTGAGTTACATTCTCTCTGCCTTGTTCTTCTCCAGTTTTCAAGGCTATTCTGAAACTGTACAAGTCAGCTTGTACTCTGAAGATCCACTCAAGGGTTAGTAGAATTTTATATACCTTAATTCAGAAACAATTGAAGCAATGGGTTGTTCACATGCTGTAAAATCTTTATGATGTATAAGTCCTAAAATTTGGGTGTAGAATATATCAGTTTAAACATTTTAGAAATTTCCTGAATCACATACATGGAAAGAGTTGTAGCCAGGACTGATCTGGATTCTTCTTCATGCTTTCCTGTACTGCATACCATGCTTGACTCTTAGCCAGTTAAAATTTTTCATTCATAAGCCTGATAGTGGTGGTTTCCAATGCCTTTAAAGCTATTACTTTGGAAGCAGAGGCAGGCAGCTCTCTGAGTTTGGTACTAGCCAGAAGACCGGAAAATCCTGTTTTGAAAACTGGACAAAACAAAACAAAACAAACAAAACAAAACAAAACAAAACAAAAAAAAAAAAAAAAAAACAACCAATCAACTAACCAACCAACCAAAAAAAAAATACTTCTCATTCTGTATGGGATTAACTTTAGTGAGTTGTTTTGATTCTGGTTTAGTTATAATTGTAGTTTTTGTGTAATATTTCTGTCTTGAGATGGGATTTCATGTATCTCAAGCTGGCCTCAAACTTACTATAAAGAATAGAATGACTGTGAACTTATGATTTTCTACCTCCTGACCTGTGTTGCAATTACAGTCACATGTTACAATGTCTGGTATACACAGCCATGATGACATTGTATATGCTAGGCAAGCACTGTACCCAACTGAGTACGTGAGCTAGACCTATGAACTATTTCTTGTGAACGATTTACAGACAAGGATAGTTATGTCTGTTAGAGAATTGTTTCATTAGACTCACTAATTTCATAAATTACTGAAAAAATCTATTATTCAAATAATCTCTTTATTCAGGAATACAAGGGTTGTATTGATTCTCCCTTCACAAATGTCACCAGAGAGAAAGTGATTACAAATCTTACAATTGAATCCATGACTACAATTTAAGGAGAGGGGACTGGTTAATCACTTTAATGCATATCTCCTTTTGTGACATGAACATGTGCACAATGTAACTGAAGAAAACAGTTTTATGTCTCCAACTGGAGACATGTACTCACCAGTAGTTGGTTTGGTACAAGACTTTAAGGCATTTTATTTATCTGACTTTGGGAATTGAAAACAGATAAACTCAATGAGAAACTTCTCCTGCTAAATGAAAAATAGTATCTCATGATCTCCCTCCCCCAGTCTAATTTTATCATAAATTTATAATGAAAAACAAATAACAAAGCTATGCCACATTGATGCATTTATAATTAGCAATTCTAATGAGGACTTGTCATTATTACATAAACTCTAGCACCACAAAACACGATTCAGATTCTCTAAGGAAATATTGCAAGATGTGGTGTGTGTCTGGGTACTTTCCAGAAGAGGACGAGAAAAATGGGGGAATAGAAACTGGTTTGCAAATACTGGAGTGCCACTATCGGACAGCCTGGATGTTGCCTTTAAACTGATCACTTACTGACACCAAAGGGATAATGGGATGGATGTTTTCATCTTGACATAGTGAGGAATATATGTTTTGAGACATACTATGAGAGCACAAAGCACAGCTCTTAGTGTGATTAACGAAGAGGCATGGAATCAGTCATCAGTCTTACTTGTTACTGTCATAGTGTTTCTCAAGATGAGTAGAGAAACTTTACAACAGCTGAATAAATGCTACACACACAGATGGGGAAGTGCCTTGGCACTTTAACCCAATTTACTAGTACCCCATTTATTTATCTATCTATCTATCTATCTATCTATCTATTTATTTTCTGCCTCTTGAATCATTATTATGTGTGTTATTTTACTCTCAAAGTCCTCCTATGTTAATGTTGACATAGCTGTGATGAGATGTTGAGAATTTAGGAATAGTATATGTTATAAAGATTAACATTAAGTTATAAGATGAAAGGTTTATTGTCTTGGAGACTTGGAATGGATATTTCCTCTGTCCCAGGATTTAGAAATTTGTTAGCTATAAAAAGAAATTACAGTCCATTCTTACCTGGAGATCATTTTAACAAAGGGTGTCCTAATTATATTTTATTTGAGCACAAAAACTATAGGCAATTTCTATGAGTTAATATTTGTAAAATTATAATAACTTTAAAAGATATGCTACAGAAATATCACACAGTAATTTCCTCACTGAGGCATTTATTTATCTTCCTTGGATATATTCCAGCCTTAGGAAGAAATTATTCTTTCATTGCAATCAGAGCCATACAACAATGGCTGAAATTTACACATATGATATTTCCTAAAGATAGACCTATAATAATAAAAATCTTGGCAAATTTTTCTTTCATATTATCTATAATGGTTTTTTTTCAGCCTATGTTGTTGCTGGGTTAGGGCCCTAACTATTATGCATCCCTTTCTACACCAATTTCCTATTTTCTTGTTTGTAAAACAAAATTAAGGGTAAATGTGGGAGATTCATTCCTAGGGAGGCCCGACACAATAACACGTGGTGAAAGGAGGAAACTTAGGGCCAGAGTTCCGATTAGCATTTGTAAGTCCACTTTGAGTAAGCTGATAAAAATGTTAAAATGCAAATGAACCATGGGCCAAATATAAGGAAACTTTAAAATGTTTTTTAAAAGACTGACAGTGCAAATATCCAAACACACTGAAGCACAATAAAAAGAGAATGCCTATTTAAATGTTAGAAGTAAATGGGACGTAGGCGTTTGGGTTTGTAGAATATCTGATCAAGTTGCTTTTTAATAGCCTTTTCCCAGGATGATCAGAACATCAGGCAAAGAGTTGAGGGACTTGGTGTGAAATTATGACGGGAAATGAAGACCCCAGAGATTTGGGAGTCCAGAAGTATGGAAGGAAGCCAATTTCCTGGCTTGCTCAGATGCTGAGCATAAAACTCAGCTCATGAGAAAATGAAAATACTCTAGTTAGAAAGAAAAAATCAGAGATTCAGGAAATGTCAGAAACCATAATCTTGAAAGACAAAAGGAGAAGAATAAGATGACAACCAGTATGGCTTGCTTATGTCAGAATGTATTATTATTACCAAAATTCACAGAAACTGAGAAATCAAGACATTAATGCTAGATTATGAAGTCACATGTTTAAATAAAGTATGAGGCTAATTTTTACATGTTATATTTATTTACAAAGTTCCAACTCAAATTACCAAGTAAGTATCTGCTTGAATATTAATTTTACTCAAATGGTGTTTAAAGGGTATAAAACTAATCCCATAATTTTTTTTTTAATTTCTACTCAAGATGTAAAACCACTTGTTACTCTAGGAAGGGAGAAAGTTATCTCTACCCAAGAAATACTAGATTTTAAAAGATCATTTACAGAAAGAACAGAATCAGAAATTTTTAATTTTTTTAAAGTAACTTTAAAAAAATCACCCTTTCCCTTAGTTATTCATTTTCTCTATGTTATCCCTCAAACGTGAACCATTATATTTCATTTGGTATTCACTAAGGGCCACCTGGTAGGTAATTTGCCTCCTTTTCCTTCTCTCTTTTGCTCTGACATTTTAATCCCGCTGACATCTTTCAACACATAATAAAAAAACCACTCTGCATTTTCCTGGTTTTCTGATTTCTGAGCACTATGGCAACGGAAGCTGGTTGACTTAGTAAAACTTGAAAATGTCACATTGCTCTTCGTTTTTTGATGAATGCACGTTCATGAATATAACTCAATGCAAAAGCAATTAAAGGCAGCTTTAGAAGCACCAGAATGCAAGTCACCCTCTGATGATCTTCCCCAGGTGGCGTATTCAGAGTGAGCCATTGCTGGAGCAAAGTGAGAAGTCTTTTTGTCTCTGAGAATGATCAGCAATCACGTTCAGAAATATTTCTTAGATAACACAATGGCTTCTGTAAATAAATCTTAATTTCAAATCACCCAATTCTCTCAAAAATGCTTTTTCCTCCCAAAACCAACTAGACCCATCAAAAAGATAAAGTGAGGAGGAACAAATGGGAAAGTTATTTAGCACAAACATGAACTAGAATGAAACATAATTTTATGGATGCACACTCTCTCACACACACACACACACACACACACTCCACAGTAAACTTTTAGCTGTCTAATATTAAGAATAATTTGATACACAAAAAATACATATGTGTTGTGAGTGTGAGACCATCACTCTTTTCTTTTCCTTCTTTATTTTGCATTTAACAAAAAAAACGGTAACATGAATTTAAAATGAGGAAAAGTTAACAATAACTATGAACAGGATAAGAATCATAAGCATGGCTTACCAAGGGTGGTAATGCAAATAAGATTGCTACACATATATTTACTATGTGTTCAGCTTTCCCTCTGAAAATTTTTTTTTCCCATCCCTGTATATCCTCATTCAAGGTCCCTTGACAGGAGACCATCACTCTTTTGGTAGATCTGACTTAGCTTGTATAAGATCCAGAGAACAAGCCTAAGCACTATTGAAACTAGACTTGATACCACATGCCTGTAATGCCAGCATATTAGAGGCAGGAGGATCAGAAGTCAAAGCCATCATCAGCAACACAACATCAAAACCCAAAAAGAATGTACCTCATCACAATGAAAAATACTTGTTCACCAACAAAATGATTTTATCTTTATCAACTTTCCCACCTAAATAGGCTATATAAATTTAGAACTACAGCAGTTTCAAATATACTTGTTATGGGGTTTAAACATGAATAATTTGCTCTTTTCCTACAAGTTAAGGATGCTAAAATTGAAAATCAGAATTTCTCAAATTCCTCGAAATACAGTTTTTTAAAATGACTTTGTGACTTCCACTACTGGAAAATTGTACATATGACCTTATATCAGGGTCACAGTCAAAACACAAGTCAATAAATGTTATATAAACTTATCTTCAGGGCATGTGCCCACAGTGTATCAGTCAAAGAAAGGCATGGGATGTATGGCACTTACTCCTGGTTGTTAGTTAATTGTAGTATAGCAAAATGCACAGCCAGGATTTGAGGAAAAGCTACTTATGTACTGAATAAATCACAAAATGTCATACTTAAAGTCAGCATTTATCAAACTTGTGATGGCAAGCTAAAAAATATATTCTGTCCGTTCTCAATGCTTCAAAGAAAGACAAAAGGTTTAAACTGAGCCCGTGAAGAGCTTGGAACATGGAAAATACTGCAGTTTTTAAATGCAGCCACTCCCTGTAAGAAAATATCAGAAATTAGATCCATAAAAGTAGAACATAAACAATTTAAATGTCTGAAAGGGATGAATGTACAGCTGTGTTCAGATCACAAGAGACCTACCAGGAAGTTCATCAAAAGAGTTACAACATTCACTCAAAGGCAGTAAAGGAAAAGAGTTAAGAGTGTGGACTATGATAAAAAGGAAGACTGGGTGCAAAGTTCAACTCTGCCAATTTCTCCCATGCGATCAAAGGAAAATGTCTTAGCATCTTGTGTTCTGTTTTCCCCTCTTTAAGTTTGGAAAGACACTAACAGTCTTTAGCAGGGGTTATTACAGGAAAGAAATGGGGTGATAGAGTGAAAGCAAATAGATCACTTACTTGGACCCCATCAGTAAAAGTATTTTCTGTTTTTATTGCATTCTGGACTTGGTCAAATGGGCAGCTGTTAGCAGCTAGCACTGCTCATGTTGACTAGCTTATTCATCAGTGGCCTGAAAAGGACACAAAACTCAAAGTGGATTGCTCCTGCTCTGTACATTTTAGAAGGTATGCTAACCTCAGAAAAGCAGAATGAAGACAATGGATATGCACCTCCAGAACTGAGTGTGCTCAGCTAAAGAACTATAATCAAGACTGGAAAACAAATGAAAGCCAGTAAAGAGAATTTGCAATAAATAAGACAAAGAAGCTAAAATATCCTCAGTATATAAAGTACTTTGTCAGTCAGTCAGAGGAAAAATAAACTTAAGGGGTGAACAGATACTTCATGACATCTGGAATTCACATGACAAAGAGATTTTGAAAACACTAGAAGCCATATCATGACTCAAAAGATTCTCATTACACTCACAAGGCTAGGGATAACCAGAGAGAAGATAGGGCCGCAGCTGGATCTAACCAGTGAATAATCCAGCCATGCATTGCATTTGCCTACACATCACATCATTAAGGTGCATTGCTAAAAGTTACCAGGCATTACTTACAGGTGTTTGCTGGGCATGAGTACTGGGAACTGCACTCTGATCCTCTACAAGTGCAGCAAGATCTCTTAACTACTGAACCAGCTCCTCAGCCTCTAAAACGGTCTTATATAGAGATTATCACAACTCTCCAGCATAGCAAAGAGGCCTTATGGGATAACTGAGCTGGTTTTTTGAAAAAAAAAAAATGAAGACCTGTTTTACTTCATAAACTTTAAATACACCTTTACATAAATATTTATTCATTATTATTCAGGTGGGGGCACATATCTCAAGGCTTACATGTAACATGTCAACTTTCTGAAGTTCATTGTCTGTTTTTGCAATTGAAAAACTGGAACTCGGGTCACTAATCTAATATGATAAAAGCCTTAATGTGTTGAGTCATCTTGAACAGGGTGTAAGGAGTGAACCAGTTACAGACAGTTGACCTCTGGCATCCATAGATAACTAACAACAGATGGCATGTGAACATATACAGGAGCGGGGGGGGAGAGGGAGAGAGAGAGGGAGAGAGAGAGGGAGAGAGAGAGAGGGAGAGAGAGAGAGGGAGAGAGAGAGAGAGAGAGAGAGAGAGAGAGAGAGAGAGAGAGAGAGAGAGAATAATCTTGCCCATAGCTGCCTGTGAAGCATATGGATTATTTTAGGTGCTTGATGCATTTACATAGTCAGGAAATTTACAATGGTCACTCACATTTATCCATAGAGACTATACACTGGCAAGTATTTCCTAGAGATGGGAAAACAGGTAAGTGGAGGATCTGTCAGACTATTTATGTGAATTCCCTAGCAAATCAGGTTCTCTTAATACTAGTTTCTCTGAACAACTTCTTCACTTTAATCCAGTTCCAAGTACGCTTACCTTCTTCAAAGCTATGATAAACACTCAGGAATGACACACTCATGCTGATGATAGGATCAAAGATTTAGAATTCCTGTTATAGTCAAATCTTTGTAAAAGTGCACTTACATAGCTTTGTGACTTACAGGTTATGTCTTACAAGGTAACATCCATGAGACATTTGCTACATGTTTAATGAATGTGGAATAACTATATTCAGGGTCAACTCTGCACTTTATTAGACATCGCCTAAAGCTTATAGCTTGCCCACCTTTCTTTTATGCCTCAACATGATATGAGAAATTGACCCTTTTTTTCCCCAGCAGAATATTGTAATATATCATTATAAAAAATAATATTCAGCTGTGTAAACCTGTGGATTATTGTGTGACTTTTTGAGGATGTTTTCCAACTTGAAGTTCTGTGGATCTTACAACAAGCAGATATACCTGATAAAGCTCAAAGCTGAAGCTGTTTTTGCAAAACTCAAATGTTTCTCTTTTCACTCCTCTTATTTCCTCTTGACTTTAATAATAATAATAAAAAAGCAAAAGACCTGGGTAGGTGTGAAAACGCATGAGTCATTTCAAGGTTTGAATGTCAGTGTTAATAAAACAGGATTAAGTATAACTCTAGTACAGAGTTTTCTTTTAAAAGTCTGTGTGTGTGTGTGTGTGTGTGTGTGTGTGTGTGTGTGTGTGTGTGTGTGTTAGAGAGAGATGGGGGAGGGAGGGAGGAAGAGAGAGAGAGAGGGAGAGGGAGACTGTGTTGATTGTGTGCCATGCATGTGGAGGACAGAGGTCTACATAGAGAGTTATACTCAATCTGCATCTTATTTTGGGGGACCTTGTCTCACTGGCTGTGGAACTTAGCCCTTCCACATTTAGTGGCCAACAAACACACTCCTGTCTTTGCCTTTTCAGCACAGGGATTGGAGATATGTGCCACAATCTCTAGTGTTTTAGGTAGGTTCTAGGGGTCAAATTTCTTTCTCAATTATTGCCTGGCAAATACTTTTACCTACCTGTGCTCAGACGCTAGAGTACAGAATTATTAGAATTATATTGAATAATGCACTGGAAAATATATCATAAAATATAAAGTACAGAATAACTTTCAAACATAGCAAGTGCTACTTTCCTTGTGTCATGGTCTAAGCATCACTTACATAGACAGTCTCAGACATTTTTTTGTTAGCACCAGTGTGTTCAAAAGCTATTCAGTACTTTTCTCATACATGTGCCTATAAACAAGACATGACATCTTTTACATAAGCAGGAGAGGATGCATTGTTCTTTTTCTCCTTTATTCTTGGTTTTTCACTTTAGGAAACTCATTGGGAAGAATGATTTCACATGAAAAATGACTAGACTTTTATCATTTATGCTTCCACAAAGAATATTTAAAAAGGAGCCCTTTTAAAAAATGATATGGGTTATTTATAACTTCCCGTATGCCTTTCCTCTTAATGGCAACACAATATATGGTATTTTATAAGCCCTGTAATTTCCATTATCAGTCTGCAACTCTGCATTTCTTTTTTTTGTTGACTCATATATTTGCAAATTATTTATTCATCCCAAGATATAGCCAAGCATTTGGAAGAAGAAAATAATGTCAAGGCTGAGCAAGAGTGAATGTGTCTCAGTAAAAGGCACATAAATCTAGCTTTCTTTGTCTCCCTGTGTTTCAATTAGTCTTGCCAAAGTTTCAGAGCAACTTTGAAAAACACTAAAAGATGCTTTTTGTGAATTTGAAGTCTGTCTTGGAAGCTTAAATGTCCCCTTTTCTACCTTGTCAATACCTCTTCCATTTTTCCTTTACTCCAGGAAGTGTTTAGGTACATCACAGTTATATGTCATTACAATTTAAGCTTTCTCTGTGAACTTGGATACTGCTAATGTGAAATTTTATTTGTTCCACTTTAAAATAGATTTATCATTTTACATGGATTATTTTTTAAGAAAAAATCCATCAAAATATCTTTCTATCCAAGACCTTTGGTTCTTCTGCATTTCTGCCCTTCCCCTTTCTGTTTCTTCCAACAACTGTGGGCATTAGGTTGTTTTAACTCATTATTCCTACTCTTGAAGGTCACAAACTGTAAAATTCCTTGAGAATGTTCTTGTTTCATTTACTGTGTTTATAAAACTGCAACTTAATTTCTAAACTTGCCTCCCTCATACTGCTATTATAATGCTCAGCTGCAAAATCTTCAGGAAGGTGGATCTTGCAATGTTTTTCTGTGCCTTGATCATTTTGGGATGAAGATCCCATCTGTATACAGACAGACAACTAACACAGAAATACTAATTACTTAGTTCAACAATGTTTTATGCTATTATTGTTTTCTACAGGATTCGTGGTGGTGGTGATTATGTGATGATGCTAAGATAGTGTCTCCTAAAGCCCAGGACTACATTGACTATCTGATACCCTTACCTCCCAAAGACTGGCATGACAAGCCTTCATACCATATCAGGTTCTAGCTCTAAGTTACTGTTCATTATCTGTACAAAAATAAGGTATAAACTTTTATCACATATGTGGCTGTTTCTAGTATTATATTATCCTCATTGCTAGAAACTGACATATTTTAGGTGTCATCTATGGAGTCTGGAAGATAATAATGCTGCCTATAGTCATTCTGTGATGATTATTTCTAATTATAGATTCACTGTAGGATAGCTTCATTAGTAAAACAAACTTTCAACTGTGTCCTTGAGAGAATTTCACAAAACAATTATATCATGAAGGCTCAGGACTAATCAAGGCTTGACCCTGAATAGACTGTTGGAAGAACTGCAAAAGCTGGAGAGCATTCTCACTGGGGTATGTTCTTTGTTTTTCCCTGTTCTTGGTACTTCCTCTCTCTCCTTGTCTATCATGATGTGAGTTACTGCCTATCATGCCCCCTTTACCATAATGTAAGTTTCTTCCCAGTGTGTCCCCTAAACATGATAGAGTGCAAGATCTGAAACAATAAACTGAAAAATCTTTCTTTTGTTCCTAACAAGTGATAGTGATGCTAAATCTGAAATACAGTCCACCTTGTAATTTGGAGCAATACATTAATTTATAGTCATACTGATAAGCAAATTAAGAGTATATAAGTAAATGAAACTGGGAAATCTAATATCTACTAAGGGAAAACTATGCTCATCAAATAGAAGATTCAGAAATAAGTTCTTTTATGGAAGAAAATTTCACATGGGATATAAAAATAGTAAGATGTGTAGCTCAGCACAAAGGAGAAGAGACTATCAGATTCAATTTGCCTATAGCTATCAGTCTTCAACCTTGTACTGTGAAATAAAATGGAAAATGAAATGAATGAGAAGATGAAAAGGCACCACCCTGTTCACCCAACTTACAGGAAAATACAGAAGTTAATAAATATATTAGAGAATACATTATATCATATTTAATGTAAAAGAAAAAGTGCTATGAGAAAGTAGGGAAGAAAAAAAGCAATTGTGACATTGAGAATTATGTGGGAAGGCTATATAAACAAAAAAAGAAGACACATTCAGTTTCAAAATGATGATGTAAACATGAAGTAATAACATGCAGTATAGATTCCAGATCAATGAGAACTCATCATGCCTAGGGAATTGAGTGTGATGATCATGGCATTCAGATTATATTATGAAGAAGAAACTAAGGAGCAATTTGTAGCAGTGTGGGAATCTCTACACATGTGTGAATTGAAGGCTCATGGAACAGGAAAGTTAATGATCTGAATGAATGATTAGAGATCCAAACCATGTTTTGAAAGTATCATTCTTAGGTCATATATGTTGATTAAACAAGCATCAACTAGAATAGAATGCATAAAATCCTAATCAATTATTTACATGAGAGATGACAACAGAAATAACAAAAGCAGTAGATTTTACAATAGTAAATTAACTATTTCATCAGTTCATGTTTAATTGAAAAAATTAAAAGGGAAAAAAATTTGTAACTCTGTCTTCAGAAACATGTAAAGGACATAGTAAGAAGCAAGCAGATTTGGTCAACACTGTTAGCTGTCATTTTCCTTTCAGACAATTTTGCAATGGTCAATAGCTTTATATTTCTAAGAACTTTGTGCTATACTGTTTCTTAGTGCCTATACCAACAACTAGCTCAACCTTCCTTTACAGCATACAGTCACCCTCATGAATTCATGAAGACATCCCAGGAATAAATTTTAGGTTCCAGCTTTTTCCTTGAGTTTCTTTTCAGGCCACATTTTTTAATATCATGATCTCCCCCAGTAATTACTCCAAATTTCCTATTTTAAAGACTATTGGAGTTATTGTTATATATGTTTAAGTTTCATCATTTCAGTTTAACATATGTGAAACATCATCATATATTATCAGAACTCCTATATACCAGAACCATCTTATAATTTCATCTTAGAATTTCAGTACTATTTTATCCTCCCATTTTTCTCTGTTATTCTTCACAGCTCTACTCCTTTGTCCTATCTTGGACATTACTAATTTTAATTTCAATATTTGACCTGTCAGTTTCCACACTGGTGAGTACTATTTCACAAGAGCTCAGATGTGGAAATAGTTAAAAATTGAGGAGTGAGCTATGACTGTAAAACCAGCAGAGGTAGTTTGTCTGGCAATAGTCTGAAGATTTGGTAACATGTGTTCTATTTTATGTGACTGTTGTTTTAGGCACTTCACTAAACCATTTTACACACAAAACCTTTAGATCTTATAGATACTGTAGAAAAAGTGGTGTCTTAATTCAAAAGCACACTCTGCTAGTTTTATGTCAACTCAAGTGTCCTAGTGTCACTGGGAAGGAGGCAGCTTCAATTGAAGAAATGCCTCTATGACGTTGGGTTGAGGGTAAGCTTCTAGGGCATTTTATTATTTAGTGACTGGTAAGATAAAGCCTGGCTCATTGTGGATGGGGTCATCTCTTAGATGGTTGTTCTTCTTCTTTTTTTTTTTTTTTGGAAAGTAAAATGAGCAAGTCAATAAGCAACACTACTCCAAGGCCTCAGCATCAACATCAACTCCTGCCTCACATTCCTATCCTGTTTGAGTTAGTGCTAGGGTTTTCTTCAGTTATTAACTGTGATGTGAAAGTGTAAGTCAAACCATTTCTTTGTCAAGTTGCTTTGTTTATAGTGCTTAACCATAGCAATAATAACCCTAATGAAGACACTCCTTGAGTCTAAGTAAAAGAAGAATGTTGACATAGCGATGCTATGCTGATCTAACTGGAAGTTAGATGTATAGCAAGAATGCCATAATAAAAATATTAGAAACAAAAAATTAAAGAGTTTACATATGACATATTTACTTGCCTGTATTATCAGGCATTTTTAAAATATAGTAAAGGAATCTTTTTGAGAAATCTGTAAGTTCAGTCAATACATTTAGATATTAGATGAAAGGGAGAAATGTAAATGGAAGGCTCCATGGAGCAGCATTTACATATTAGTATTGTTTTTTTCTCTTACTTGTTCATAGAATTTGTGCAACCAAATATCTAGCATAAGCACAGAATGCTAGAATTTAGTTTCTCATAATTCTAAACTAGAAAGACCTGGGATTATAAGCTTTAGGTTTATGAAGGAGGCATGAGGAAGAGTCATTCTGATGATTACAGAGTAGTTTGGAAGGCTATGCACAGAAGATGTTCAACTCAATATAAAAAAGTTTAATTACCTGATGTGGTGGGAGGGGGAAGGGACCTTGAATAAGGATATACAGGGATGGAAAAAAAATTCAGAGGGAAAGCTGAACACAAAGTAAATATATGTGTAGCAATCTTATTTGCATTATCACCCTTGATAAGCCATGCTTATGATTCTTATCTTCTTTATAGTTATTGTTAACTTCTCAGCATTTTAATGTTTTTCTTGATAAATACAAAATAAATAAATAAAAAATGATGAATTAACTGTAGAAAGTTGACACTCCATTTCAGAAAGGAAGTTTAGAGTAAATAGAAGGGAAGATATTATCAATGATCTATCAGAAACATTCCTGAGAACTGAGAAGCATAGTCTCCTTGGGGTATGCAGATAGACAGGAAGTCATCAGTCTGAGGACACATTGTATGTTCTTTAGAATAGAGGAGAAGGGTAAAAGTACAAGTGATAAACATCCAAAACTTTCAAAAAAGACTAGTACAGGTCACAAAAATATTAGAAAAATAAATGTTGGGCTTCTTTATTATAACAATACATCTTAGAGAACAAGAATGAACATAGTTGCATTCTTTATGATGAAGAAAAGATCTTCACTCTACAATCCTATTCATGGTCAGCCAAACTTTTAAACTGAGTGACCCCAGTGGAAGTAATTGCTCACATCCTCATCCACTGCTTTGACAATGTTCTTCCAAACCTATTATGTACTTTACTGGTTAGTAGGTACTTTGCTTTGATGAGAGGGAGACCAGTAAGTTGATGGAAATAGGAGTTTGAAATAGTATATTTTCTTTCCTTTTGCTTTTGTGAGTTTCCTTAAAAGCCTGTCATGAGAACAACACTCATGAATTAGAGGGTTTGGAGATACTTGCACAGGTATTTGAGGAGACTTGCAGATAGGTGTTGTGTCATCTGAGAGATACTACACCAGAGGAGAATGATGGAGGCTGACCTACAAATTAAATCTAAGTATGTGAGTGAGCTCAATCAAAATCTGGCAGGTCAAACTCAGCCTGCTGTCAGCTATGGCAACCCATGGAACTGCTTCAGAAATTAAAATTAGACTCCTGAATTGTTGAGAGATGTTTAGATTTATTAGATATAATGTATAATATTGCATAAACTAGAATGGTAAATATACTGAAAAGGGTAATCCATTAACCTTTGAGAAAACAAAGGCTGGGCTTGCCTCCATTTTTAATGCAGCCATTGTAGTGTGAGATTTTAAAACTATGAATGTTTTTATATTAAAACAAAGTATATTAAATAATCATACTTTGAATCTTGTACAGATGTATGTCATTTATGACAGTTCTGTTTTCTTTTTGTTTTGGGAAAAAAATAAAAAAGTCTACAGATAGACTTGAATCAGGAGAGGTTAAATTTAGTATGGTGGTCTGGCTTAGGAATATGAGGTCTGGAGAGCAAGTAGATATTAGAAACCCAGTGTTCTAAGAAAGGGACAGATTCTACTGGGACAAAGACTAAGCTGATTTATCTGTGTTCAAGAACACAGGTCTTCCAGGGAACACAAATCAAACACTGTGTGTGTATTGGGGGGCATGTATTGATCATAAATGACTATAATTTTGCCTTTGACTCAGGAAATGGGCACAAAGGTACGATCTACTTAACTGGTTTCCAAATCCTTAGCTATTTCTCTTTGAAGTGATGTTTTGATATAAAATTTTATTTAGAATCTCAAGTTACAAGGGAATTAGATATCTGAAGAAATTTATACAAATAGTTCACCATGTAAGGTCAGTTTCAGCTTAAATTCTAATTCCGTAGGATAGCTCTTGAAATAGCTGATTATGAACCAATATATCAGTGTTTGTCCATGAATGTGTGGTTTATAGCTAGGATCCAAGGAGAACACTTTGTTTAAGATTGAGAGATTAGAAGCTTTTTGTCTAGAGAGTGTGCGGGAAGAAAATGATGAAAATTCTGACATATAATTTGCAAAAAGCAAAGTTAGAATTCCAAGTCACTTTTAACTAGAGGATAAAACTTTGTAAGTATAGTGTGATTTAAGTAGTCTCTGCTAAATCACTATGCTTTAGCAGAGCAAAGAGTATCATTGTAAAGTAAATATGCCTTTCCTATATGAAGCAGGCACTGTGAGAGATAGGTAAGTTAGCAATACAATAATCATATGAGGCCAAAATATTCAGTGATTCTGTATTTTATGAGACTGTATTAATAATAGCTTCAAGTGTATCAGATTTTATAATCTCCCTTAGTCCTGGCCAAATACTGAAGACACACAAAACAATAATACCCAAAATAATCAATTTGCATAAACATGGAAAAATTCAAATTGTAAGTTAGGCAATATGTAGTAAATGTGTTCTCAACCAAAATCAACTCCTTTAGACTTTATTTAATAAGAAGTAATTAATTTCTCTGGCCATTGCAACCCATTTCCAAGTATATTTTGCACACATGCACATACTCTTGTATCTAATCTGTGTATGTATGTATTCATGTGTTTAAAATAATTACTAATCTTCTTACTTGAGTTTACTCATATTTTATGGGTAAGTAATTTTCCCCTTTTAGGTAATAACTCCTTGAAAATGCTATTTATCTAGCTTTTCAAAAAGTAACATAAAGCAGTGCAGAATATTCTGGTGCTTTGTAGTATATTTATGCAAATCTGGATTTCCTATGAGACTAACGTAAAGAATAATATCTACTTTCTCAACAATCGGTTTAATTGTTCACTTGATCTTAGCAGCAGCAGTGATGATCCAAAATCAGTGTAACTGGAGCACACACTCTTTCTACCAAGAGAAACTCTAAGATGATCTCTATATAATGAAGAGAAACTATAAAATGATCTCTATAATACTCACCTTCTTATGCTTTATACATGGAGTTGGAATGGATAATGAGGTTTCACTGTATAAGTTTGGCTGGTTGAAATTGGACTCATAATTTTTATGTTTCAACCATAAGTTCTGGTGTGTTCTGCTATACCCAGATGCTGTACATAATTACCACCACAGCAGATCGATGAGAATATGTGAAACTGTTGAAATCATCCTGTTGAAAATGAGTTCAAAAGATCAAAAAAGTCAGTTGATTTAAGAAAATATACAAATCATAAAAATACAGAACCTATCTTTTTGGTTTTTTTTCCTTCTTTATTTTGTATTTATCAAAAAAACAGTAACATGAATTTAAAATGAGGAAAAGTTAACAATAACTATAAAGAGGATAAGAATCATAAGCATGGCTTATCAAGGGTGGTAATTCAAATAAGGTTGCTACACATATATTTACTTTGTGTTCAGTTTTCCCTCAGAATTTTTTTTTACATCCCTGTATATCCTCATTCAAGGTCCCTTCCCCCTCCCACCACATCTGGTCATTATTCTTCTCTGCAACTCCCCATCCCCTCCCTGGGCAGGGAGCAGACAGTCCTATGGTCCCACTGACCCAATAATGCTTGGATCAGTCTCCACTCCTGGCCAAATCCAGTTTTGTCCCCCCTCCCTCAAGAGTGAGTCTGGTGTTCCTATAGTTGGAGTGGGTTCGAAGGGTCAGTCCAGAGTGTTTCTGATCCCAAACTGTTGAGTGAGAACCTATCTTTCTGTTCACAAATGGGAAGAAATAAAATAATACCAGTAATTGTGTGGGTTGAACATTATTATATGGTGGAGTGTGGGGAAAAAGAAATAGAGGACATAGTTAGATGATGAAGGTATATAGATAATAGATTGATTGATAGGTATGTAGGTAAGGAGATGATAAAATATGAATGAAAGACATGAAAAAAGCTTCTTCTCTGAGTAAAAGAACTGGTCAGAGTAAGATAATAGATTTAGAGAATTTCTAAAACCAACAAAACTTGAATAAAACATATACAAAACAATACAAGTGAAAAGTTTTATTTTTATCTTTGTAATCATAATAAACATAATAAACAAATTTCCAATTTTGCTTAAACACTGGCTATATATAACATGAATAAGGCATTACAGGAATGAGCGAGCCATAGGTTCAATTTTAGCAAATTCTATGTCTTTTCCTAAAGCAGGAATCATTGGAGTGCTATGTGAACAATTTCCTCAGGATCTTTGTTTTGAAGTTTCTCTCACCTTAGAAATAATAAAAGTCAGTGGGTTTTCAGATTCTGTGTTTCCACACTTCTGTTCTGAATACTTTCATTTTTTAACAGAAGCTTCATAAATATTTACTGAATTTTTGTGGTACATTATTCCTGAGAATACATGAGCTGGATTTACTTTCAGGAGTGTGCATAGGGGGTTATATTCAGCAGCAGAAATGACTACTGATAACAGTCAGTAAAATCTAACCAAAAGCTAACTCAACATGGTGATGGCTTATTAAATCTGGAAGCATGGAATCCACTGTACATCTTGCAGGTAGCTCAACAGGCAGAGTGTTATTGCTAGGCAGCCCATGTGGTCTATCTTCTACACAGTTCAACTTGTCTTTCAGCAATTCCTTACCACTTATATATGAGTAGGGAAGAAGGGACCTTATTCAGTCTGGTAAGTTTCAGGAACTTCCTAAAGTTTTTGAGCTGTTTAATTCCTTCTTTTAAAGGCTTTCCTGTAGGATGGAAAGTTTCACCTATCTTTACAACAGAATGTATCTTAAACTTCCTTACAGGGTAAATATATAACACACATATATGTCTTTATGCATACATACATAAATCTTTGAGATAAGGCCTTGCTATGTATGATAGGCTGGCCTCAAATGTACTAAAATATACCTGCCTCGTATCCTCTCATTAGAAGAATGCCTTATTATGTTTAAAGAGTTATTCTTTTAAATTAGGTAATTATATTTGCTTGGCTTTGTCTTATTTTAGTAGATTTACAAAGCTGTACAGTCATCATTACTTCCTATTTCTACTTACAGAACATTTTCATCTCCCCTAAAGTATTTTACCACATTAACAATGGCTGGGTAGAGGCGGTCTTAGGTTGGGCTGTACTGAGTTACTTACTTGCGGAGGAGTTTATGGCCAGAGACAGGTCACTAAACTTGAGTTAGGCTCAGGAAGTCAGACTGGACTTCGCACCGGGGCCTTATGAGACCCAACAGTTATTGATCCATACTGATACATATTTCTTCCCCTGGGATCTGGGTCTTCAGGCTTCTGCAACATTTTACCCACTGGCCTGTTTCCTCAACTCCCGAAATCATTTTTACAATGAAAGTAAAAAAGTGTGTGTTTGTGTGTGTGTTTATATTTAAAAGCAAATATATGTAAATAAACTAACAATTATTCATTCCCTGTATTGTTCTTCTTTATTTTTGAAATGGAGGCTCATAAATCTCAGACTAGCCTTCTACTTAATACATAGCGGATAGTAACCTTAGATTATTCTCTGTCCTCATAACCCTGGTTCTAAATTACAGTCATGAAACATCTTCCTCAGTTTATGTGGCATCAAGAAGCTAATCCAGGCAGGGCATTGACCATGTTTTATATAAGTTCTTTATCAACTCAGTGATATTAGCATTACTTGTTTTTAATCAGCTTATTCCACAGAAACCAGGGAATGCTTGGTACATACCAGAAGAAAGACAATGGTTGTGTCTTAACTGTCTTTTTCACCATTGACAGAAAAGTAAGTTATGATGATAAATGACCATGATGTTTATAAATATGCTATTCTGCTCTAGAATGTATCGTCATATTACATAGGTAGAAATAGTAAGCAATTGGCTGATATGCAGATATATTATACATATACTTCTATTTTGAAAACAGGACATGTAGAAAAGGAACTTCTAATAAACTCTATTATAGATGGATTAATATAATAGAGCTGAATATTATGATGTGATATGCCAGAAATGACACAAAGAACCCTGCAAAGCACTGACTTCTACTCTAAACTGATAGCTTCAATCAAACTGTTTAAGAAACAGCCAAATGACTTATCCCTGATGTTATCATCTTATATTTCTATTTCAAGTTCCCAAATCCTCTCTTCTGTTCTTCACATATTTAGATCAAAAGCTCTGGTGTGTGTGAAGTACAGCACATCTGTGTTCACATGGAGTTCAATGACAGAAGAGGAATCTTGCCAGTTCCTCCAGACTCAGACAAGTTAAGGTCAAGGGAGAGGTTAGAGGAACTAATTTACATGGGATTACTTTACTAGTAAGAAAATGAATTCATACCAATGATCCCTGTTTACTCTTTCTCAACTCATAGTATCCACCTCCTTAGAATAACAATTCCACTTTTTTTTCTTATTCAGATTACTTTATCCCAAATCTTAACCACTTTTCACACTTTAAAATGTCTAAACTGGTTTACACATGAAGTAGTTTATACACTAGTGAGGCTTCTTTTTCTTTCTTTCTTTCTTTTTTTTTTTTTTTGCTTATCCAGAATCCCTTGATAATTACAGACTGGGGTGTGGACTTTTTCAGATTGTTTCACTAAAAACAAATAAATAAAATCACCTACAATTTTCCAAAAGGTCGAAAAATAATAAATTCCACCCAAAGAAGGAAGGCATCTTTCAATGAAAATGTAGAAGAGGATCTTCCAAGTTTATCGAAAGCTGGAAATTTCCTTCACTTACAGTTAGGTAGTTCTGATCTCTGGAATTAATATATGATTCTTATTTAAAAGAAAAGATACTGCTAAGAAACCCTCAAATGTGTAGAACATTAAGTACATTCTTTTCAAAATTGCAACTTTTTGGGGGACCTTGCACTCAACTAAGACTGCCTGCCTTAGTTGACTCAACTTTGGCAAATGAGAACTTGATGCCCATCCTGTAGTGTGATACATTTTCACAATGGCAGTACTTAAAGAAGACATCAGGCTACAGCAGCATCAGCAGCAGCAAATAGAGTTCACAGGGATTGTAGTGCCAACTCACCCACAAGATGAAGCTGGTTCTGACTTCATAGATTTTTGTGTATATTAAGAAATCTCATGCTGTGCTAATTTTCTATTCTAATTATTTGTCAATCTATACATTGCTAAATCTTACAATTCGTTCATCAATAAATACTCATATAGATATATTGAGAAAAACATTTAAACATATTTATTATATATATTTATTCATCCTTTAAATTATTTCATAATTGGCCCTCCTATAGCCTCAAGTAAGTTCAGCAGAGAAAGTCTTTTAGAATAAAAATATTGCTTTAAAAGGCAAGCCAGTCCAGTCAGAATGATCAATGCCATTATTATAAAACTGTCAAAGTAAACTATTTACAATGTGTCAAATGTAACAAACAGATCTGAAGTAGTGTTGCAAATAATATGTTAGCCGAGGAAGCTGAGTTAGAAAGGACTCAGAGGCTGCTCCTTTTACTTTATTAACAGCAGAGTGCAGAGATTGATGGGCAGTACTGCTTATGGGATTGAAAGAAAGCAATAGCACTTTTTGCTTCAGGTTTGTCATTCCTGATATATAGTTTAGAATGTTTTATTGCATAGAGAATAAACTACATATGAATTGTTTCTGTTAAAAGATTTCTACACTTGCCATGGAGCTTTTGAAGTCTTCCTTTTACTGAGGTGTCTCACTATGCTATTGTGATTTCAATGAAAGCTTTATTTTCCTGTGCCCATGGACTTATTTAGTATCATTTCATAACCTAAAACTCCCTGGCCTTTAAAAATATAGTTTATCTACTTGTATCATATATATATATATGTGTGTGTGTGTGTGTGTGTGTGTGTGTGTGTGTGTGCATGTGTGTGTGCATGTGCAAACAATCATACTCCATCGCACATGTGTACATATCACACACTTGGATGACCATCTATGCTTAATTATAGCTTAATTGTGACCATAATTATAGACAGAATTGTTTCACAATGTTCACAAGCAGGCTTGAAAGATGAAGAAACTCATTTCTGTTCACATACAGATAGAAATTTTACAGCTAGAGGTAACACTGGGAGCCTGGGGCCCTATGAGCCCCCTTGGTGTTCTCCTGATCCTAAGCAGGGTTCCAAGCCTTGTTACCAAGGCTGTTGGGAACAGCAAAGAACATGAGTCAATGAACTCATATCCCACAGGTTGTGCTGTCCACGTTCACGGTGGTTTTTCCCCTATCCTTTCTGGAAATAACCTCATAGCCACACCAAGTGTACATTGCCAGTTTTCTAAATATATGAAAATCCAGTGAATTTAGCAACCATGATCAGTCATCATGCTGGAATCAATGTTGATAACAATACATCAGTTGTGTCAACATAATTGTTTCCTTCTAACAAAAGCCCTGTATTTTGGTTACTACATTTCATACCACCTTATTGTCTCTCTATAGTGTTGAAATATTTTCATGTACATCTTCAAGTTGAACGTGTCTTATATCATGACTTGAAAATATCCACTCTAGATTTTTAATTTGAATTCTTATTCCTTAGGTAGTGATGCTGTTTTGAAATAATAAGGGAAGAAGGTCCTTGAGACACATTAAGACATTGTGGCCTTGCTGCTTTCTGTCTTTCTCTCACCTACCTGCTACATACTTCTCCATTAAAATGTTTTTCGCAAGTGCATAGCACCAATAACCCACATGTTGAAAATACTGAAATTGTGAGTCAAACTAAGTCTTTCTGCCCTTGTGCTGTTCTCTTGCAGTTGATCACAGTAATGCAACTACAGTATTGATTTCAGACACAAGAGGAGAGAGTATAAAGTCCATCAGAATATCAGCTCCTGACCCATGAGTCTGTCTCTTCCCCAGATTTCAAACTTTGTTTCTTTCTGTTTGTCCTTACTTCTTGAAGCAGGCATAGAGCTCAGTGGTGGAGTCTTTTCCTAGTATGTGCAAGGTTCTGAGTTCAATCCCAAGAATAGCGCATAAAGTAAAATTAAATTGATATAAATAAATCTTCCTCTTCTCTTTCAGAGGGTATACATTCATCTCCACAGATTAATCCTTCTAGTTGGCCTTACAGTCCATTGTTTTCTACTGTATTATGATCCCATCAAAGTAATTTTCTTTTTCCTCCATGTTTGCATCAGGAATGGCACGTTGTTGATAGCAACAGACAAAAATAGTCTTAAAAATGTTCCTTAAAATCAGAAATATGTTCATCTGACTATAAATTTCATTGTTTTTATGAAGCAGTCTCTTGTCTTTCTATTATAAAAGTGTTACAACATGGAGTTTGTGTTCTCTGCTTCATAGGAGAAAGAAATACCACTGTGTGAGGAAAACATTGAAGTGGAGCTCAACATGTGTAAAAACCATGCTTGATCCATTACCTCTCTTGACAAATTTAAACTTCCCATGGACATAAAAAGAGATAATACACAATTGATACAGGCATGAGAAGAATAGTTTATACTTAGACTATGCAAGCGATTCCAGGTGCTGGCTTTCATCTTGACTAGATGATCGTAACCAACCCTTTCCAAACCTGGTTCTTGCTTCACAATGCCATGCTCATCATTTCTCACCTGCTTACCCAACAGCTCACTACTTCTCAGGAGTTCTTTACCTCTAGTGTGTTTTAACTCATTTTCTTCACAATTTTTTTTTAAAAAAACTATTTAAAAAGCATCACTTTGTTTTTGGAGAACACTCTCAATGAGTTTCTATTATCAAACAATTATTTTAAATGTTTTATTCAGGTTTATGACACAGATATTGATGCAGCCAATGCTTTACATTTATAAGGCTTTGAACTTATACACACACACACATGAGAGAGAGAGAGAGAGAGAGAGAGAGAGAGAGAGAGAGAGAGAGAGAGAGAAAGTTTTATTAGTCACCTATACAAGTGAATCAGGATCTTTAGCAATTTCTTGTATCATATACTACATTATAGGTAGAGTTTATTGTGATATGTGTGTGTGAGTGCAGGTATGCTGTGGTGTGTATGCATGCAAGCCAAAGGATAATCTTGGGAAGTCAACGCTTTCCTTCTACCTTCAGTTACAGGAATCAAACTCTGAGCTTTGGGCTTCTGTGACAACCATGTACTCTTTCTCTTTGAGCCCCCTGCCTGCTCTTGAATACAAGCTCTATTTTTAATCTGCCATCACTCCACACATTGTTTAACTTCTCACTAGACTTGTAGTAAAGTGTGCCTAGTCACAATCTTTTGCCTTTGAGGTTAATTTCCAGCCATTCTAGAGCACCTCGACAATCATGTAATTAGTTTTGTATTTTTTTGCATTTTCCTTAATCCAGTATGTTTTATATGACCTCTAGCTGCATGAGTTTAATGTCTTCCTACATTTATATTTATAATCATACTCATTATATTAGTATTTTAGCATCAAATTGTGTTTTTCTCAAAGAAAATGGGAAAGAAATTTGATCTGTATATTTTGTATTTATTATATGATATTATTCATAATAAATACCATATACTGGTTTATTTTTTAGTCATTCACTTACTAATATATCATTTACTTACAAATATTGTATTGTGCTATTTATTTATTTATTTTTATAACCATAGATTTATTACAGTGACTTTGATCAGTAATTCATACAATTCATGGTGATTTTGTCATTTATGTAAAGGAAATGGAAAAGAAATGTGAGATGACTTCAATAAACATTATGCATATTCAATCCTAACTTTAGTGATATCGACTATCAATATTTACACATATTAGTGCATACTTATCCACTGGGATGTAAAAAACTTTGTAGTAGCCAATTCTAAAAACAAAATAAAACAAAAACCCAAAAAACCCACCACCACCACCACCACTACCAACAAAACATTCTCTGTCTGTCCTCCAGAAACCATGAGTGCCAATAGCACTTCAGCTAAGTGTGGATCCTTGGGACCCATCCTATGTTGAAATTTCTATTTTCTTGACTTTTTTCTAGCTTTCTGTGGGTAACCACAGTCACTGTTTCTCTACACAATAGCTACATCAGATCTGGAGGACAGCACTTCAAAGCGCTCCTCCCATGTTCTGGCTCTAACATTCTTTCTGTCTCCTTTTCTGTCATGTTCCCTGGGCCTTGGCAAGGGACTGGTGGGGGTGAGATTCAATACAGATGTCTATCTAGGTCTGAGTACTCATAGTCACTCATTCTCATCAGTAGTGTGTCTCTGCATTAATCATCCACAGGGGGGAAAATTCTCTGGGCAAAGTAGGGAACAACACACATATATTATTATAAAGACAAAAATTATTAGAAGAATTAAAATTAAAAATTATTATCTCACCTTCACTTTGACCATTTAAAAACATCAACACCCAAACAACAGCCATGTATTTTAAATCAATCTGTTCTCACTTTCCTATACGTCTCATCTTTGTTTTTAGGAAAACTTACTTGACAGTGAAGCAGAGCTCTCTGTATGTTCAACTGAAGGGTGATTTAAACGAAACCATTCCAGATTTTTTTTCTGTGGGAAGAAATATAAGAATAGAAACCAACATAGATGGAGGAGAGAAATAGAGGTCAAAATCTTCCACATATGCTGATGAAACACTGGGTTTAAACTGATTTAAGATCAGAATTACAGGAATACGTCTACTGCACTTGAAAGATGTGCCAGCATTAATCTTTCTGCTAATTCTGATTCAGACAGAAACCTTGATGTAAGCTTCAAAATGCCCCAAGGATACAGAGTGACATTAGATACAAATCCAGTTTGAGATTGGTGAAAGGCAGGTTCCTCTCCTACTAGTAATCCTGAAGGAATCTGGGTCCTCAAATAGAAACTGCAACCTCCTTGTGTTTCTTTTGTCTAAGAAACTTTTACAAAGTATTTGTGGGTTATAGAGGACACAGCATTCAGAGAAGGTTCTCAGAAACTAGACATAAATGTGTTTAAAGGAAAAGTTGTTTGTCCCTAATCCCTTTAAGAAGCAGTTATTGCGTCCAGTGTGTGGGAAAACCAAATTTTATATTCTTACACAAAATCAATTTCTCCCTAGATATCACCTCACCTCAACCTAAGTGCTATAATTCTCCCACAAGTCTGGGTCTCTTCTGAGATTTTTCAGTACTTCCAACTCACAGTTAATAGTCTAGAATGTACTTCCTGCTCACAGTTCATAGACTGAAATGTGTGACAGTGTGATGGGAAAATCTTCCCATTAAATTTTTTATTGTTTTCCTTTCAGAAAATTTAAGACAGAGTGTAGGCCTTTGAAAATCAAATACCAACAGGGAAACACATGTGATGCATATTTATTTCATTTTGAGTACATTTCTAAGTCTATGCAGTGTGAATACCACTGACTCTGGAATTTAAAGCACTTCCCATTGCGGAGCATATTCGAAGGAAAGGCCTCTACTGCAAGAATCCAAAACACAGGATGTAGATTTTTATGAGGGGAGTATTTATCATTTACATTTATCAATAGGAGAAAATGTGTGATAGCTTGTTAATTCTTTAAAATCAGCAGGGGCTGTCTCTGACCCTTTTCCTGGCTTTTGAGACCCTACTTCTCATACTGGGTCTCCAGGTCCAGCCTATGTGAGGAGATTTTGCTTCATATTACTGCAACTTGATATGCCATATTTTATTGGTATTTACGGGAGACCTGCTCTTTTCTGGATGGAGACAGAAGAGGAGGGGAGTAATAGGTGTAATGAGGAGGGGGAAGCTGCGGTCAGGCTGTAAAATAAATGGATGGGTAAAAATTATTTTTCATTAAACAATGTATGTATTTTAAACAAAGTGTAAAATAAACATTGAAGAGAAACACACACACACACAAACAAACACATAGAAGTTACAAGTCTGCCAAAATACTTTTGTGGGTAGAGGCACTGCTGATCAGCCTCACAATTGGAGCCCAGTCTCTGGAACTCAGGCAGCAGAAGAACCAACTCCTCTAAGTTATACTTTGTATTCCACATTATGCACCCATGTGTTCTCTCTGTCTTTCTCCCTCTCTTCCTCCCTCCCTGTCTCTCTGTCTCTCTCTTTCTTTCTCTTTTTTCTCTTTCTTTTTCTATTTTTCTCCCTCCCTCCCCCCCCTCTCTCTCACACACACACACACACAATGAATAAGATGTAATAATCCTTTAAAGTTATAGCAGGGATGAGATGATAATTCAGTTGATAAAGTGTTTGCTGGTCATTATATAGACAAATTTGAATGCCAAGCATCCACATAAAAAGTTGAGTGGAGTAGTATATTGTGGTGGGAATGTTCTCTTTATACTGTAAATAAAGGAACTGTTTTGGTCTATGTGGAGCACCATAGAAGTGGGTGGAGAATCAGAGGACAGACAGGTAGAAGGAGGGTGGTGTTAGCCAGACTCCATCTGACCTCCCCAAGAAGAGACATGTAAGGAATCCAGGTGAGCCATGGGCCGGGCAGGTAAAATACTAGAAATGAGTTGAATTAAGATGAAAGTGCTAGCTAGTAATGTGCTTGAGACATCGGTCAAACAGTATGAAATTAATATAAGTGTTTGATTCACTTCTTGCGGGGGAAAAAGCTGCTGCAGGCCAGGTCCAAACCTCTGGCCCAAACAGGCCTAGAAACCTTCTACAACAGTATATGTCTGTAATCCCGGAGATATGGGGCAGGGGTAGAGTAAGGAACATGAGAGTGTCAGGAAAACCCCTGTAGCTTGCTAGCCAACCAGCCTAGCTGAGTCAATGAGTTCCCAGTATACTGAGAGACCCTGTCTCAAAAGACAATGTGGAGAGTGATCATGGACTGACTCTTGCTTATGGCTTTTGTGTAATATGAATATGAATATGAATATCTCCTTATAAATACTCACACACGCACATACAAATATTATCACTTCACTAGGCCATAGACACAACATGGATTTGTGAAAGCGGTTTGCATTAACTAATCCGAAAATGTGGTTTATTCCCTCAGTCTTATTGACCTTGCTGAAGGGAACACAAACTTATTACCAGCCACCTGCCTCTTGTTCACTCCAAGTGGCGCATGGTCACCACCTTGCTTCTCTGTTCTCATTTGCCTGTCTCCTGGCCTGCTCTCATTAAGCTGCCAGTGTCAGGCTGAAAGGTTCCCGTATCTGAGTTGATAGACAGCAGGGAAGCTTGCTTCCTTGTGCCTACATCTTTCATGGCGGAAGTAAGATTGGAAAACATATTTATAACAATACATGGATGCACTGAATTAGAAAAGACAGTTTCAGAGCAATGACAAGCTTTTATTTTCCCCTCTGATGCACACTCCACCGAGATATGTCACTGATGTGTCGTGGAGCTTTATGTGCTCTGAAAGCTCCCACACGCCCTCGCCTGTGTTTGCTGCTGTTGTTCTTTTTGCTTCCTCTTGTCTTGTTCGCTGTTCTCTGAATCGGGATTATACTTCTGAGGTATCTTCTGAGAAGACAGTTATAGGCAATAGTTTCTATTTTTGTATTCTGAGCCTGATGGATAAAACATACATTATTGACTATATTTATCTTAGGAAAACCTTTCCAGAAGTGAATATCCATGTTAAACTGGATACGAAAGTGCCCCCAAGGTCTCAGCTACAGAGAACTGCAGGCAACTGAGGTAAGCTGAGAGCAGGAAAAATGCTTCCCCAGTGAAGAGCAAACCAATGGGTTATTCAATAGCGAATTCTCAACTCTGAAAACTTACATACAGGGAATATTATACTGATGGACTACATTGTATATATGTAAATGTATGGATATATATATGTGTGTGCATGTATATATATGTGTACGCATTATACACATAGATATACACACATAATTGTAATGTAATCACAATTAGTGGAAAGAGAGATCATGAATCTGAGAGAAATTGTTTAGAGAGACAAAAGGGAATGAGAAAATGAAGTAACAATATTAAATCTGAAAAATACTAGTGAAATAAAGTGAATCCATCATGTCAAAAGAACAGCCCATGCTCATCAATGGTGAAGTTTTCTCTGGTCACAACGAGACACAGCTGGAATAAAATTACTTTGAGAACATTCCAGAAACCAACTTCCCAGAGGACATAGAGACATGAATATAGTCCAAGATTTTTGTATGGTTTCCATATCTACAGCTGCCCTACTGAAAGATTCCCTTTATCAGGACACCTTGGAAATGATACTGCCTGAGTCTATAATATCTGGATCATTAATTCTTTACTCATAATGAGGTAATAAAAACTGTATTCTCAGATTTTACTTAGCAGATATTACATTTTAATTAGTAAGATCAAACTATGTAGGCAAGGTATTTATTTCTATTTGGAGTATGGAATTGTTTTTGAGCCCAGCTTTACTCTAAGTTTCAACCATCCTAATACTGTGACCCTTTAATACAGTTCCTCATGTTATGGTGACCCCCAACCATATTATTTTTTGTTGCTACTTTATAACTATAATTTTGCTACAGCAATGAACTATAATGTAAATATTTTTGGAGACAGAGGTTTGGTAAAGGGATTACAACCCATAAGTTGAGAACCACCACTCTGAGGCATCTCACTTTCTACAATCTGTTTGCACTTCCTACTCAGAAACACAATAGTGAACAATTGGTAACCTCCTGTGTCTTGTAAAAATGAGTCCTATGTTTGAAAATACTGAAACCCCTGCCACAGAAGTTCAACACTTCTTTCAATGGCTTCCTTCTTCTTTAAAAATTGCTCTCTGGAAACAGTAGTCCACAGCCCACAACTGTGGCACACACTGCAAATGCACTGGGGAGTGCCCTATATCTTACAGTTCCTCTAAACATCATGTGGTCTGATTTAGGGTACAAAGTAGCTGTCAGTAAGTACAGATTTAGGGATTGGTAACATTCTAATGACACAGAGTTGCCTCTGCAGATGCTTATGAAAACTGTGACTTGTTTTGTCCTCTGGTGGTATCTGAAAATTGTCACTCGAAACACTAATATCTATTACTAACTTCAGTACATATGTGTGTATTGAGGGGGGCATTGTACCATAGCATAAATGTGGGTAGCAGAGAATAATTTATGGAAGTCAGTGAGTTCTCGTCTCCTACAATATGAACTGCACACACCTAAGTAAGGTCATTAGGCTTGATGGAAGTTACTCTACCCACTGGGCCATGTCCCCATCTGCCAAAAAATGATATACATTATAATCATATCTAAGAATTGTGAAAGTGAAGGATCTCTTTCTTTCTTTCTTTCTCTCTCTCTCTCTCTCTCTCTCTCTCTCTCTCTCTCACACACACACACACACACACACACACACTCAAGTACAATCATGCCTGTAACAAATTTAACATAGTTGTTCTGATCAATGTACTGGGCAATTTACAGTGTCTGTCATGTATTCTTGTCAGTCTCATATAGAAAGTACCTGAGAAATGGTGATTACAAGTATGCAAATGAAACTTCAGATAAAATAAAAGTGTATTATTCAGCTACACAACTAACAAATAGACTATCTAGTTGATGAGTGCATTTCTCTCCAAGAAACTGCTGGAACACTAGAGAGCACAATGTGGGCACTTCAGTTTTGACTGACAATTAGTAAGTGAACAGATGACCCCATACTGGTCACTAACTGTTATCACATGCCTTTGCCTTACTAGGAACAGAACACAGTTTGTAGAAATACTTGGTGCCTAGGTAATGCCTGATGGGTATTTCCAGAGATTTGAAAGTGCTTCAGCTTAGCTGAAACTTTCATTTCTTATTTAAACGTTCCCAAATGTAGTATAACACAGGTTTCCCTCTTAAATTTTATCTGCATTGTATAGAAAGACGGGAGCCTGTTACATGTTATTAGGAGTCTCCCTGCTAAAGTTAGATTCCAGTTTCATGGGGACCATTTACCAGACCTGTGATCATGGGGAAATAAAAATCTGAAAGATCTCTCATGTGTAAAATGTCAAGAAATGATATCTCTCTCTCCATCAGCTATTGTAAGGCTCAAATTGAACAGCCTAGTATCTTCCTTTCACAGTAGCTGCCAAAACAGAGCATGAAAAAAAATAGCATCCTTTCCCTTACACAATTTTAAACCTAACTTAATATATTTTATGATGTCCTAGTGTTTATAGGAACCTTTCCAATTATGGTTTCCTAACCTATGAAATCCATAATATACAGTCAAATGCTTAGCAATAGAAAAATGAATAGAGTTCTTCAAATTACCTAAATTTTAATGTATATTTTTATTTAATTATTTGTTTGTGGGTGCTTTGCCTGCCTGCATGTTTGTGCACCACATGTATACTTGGCTCCCATAGAGGCCAGAAGAGAGTTCAGGTCCCCCTGAGAATAGAGTAATAGACAGTTGTGGGCTACTATATGAGTGCTAAGAATTAAACCTTGGTCCTTTGCAAGAGCAGTCAGTGATCTTAACTGCTGAATCATCTCTCCAGGCACTAAATTTAGCTCTTTTGTTTGGATCTTTATGAATTTTTCCCTGAGCTCAGAATCACAGGTGTGACACTATGCTCTACCTAAAACTTAATTCTAATGCTGGCTTTTGGACATGCACATTCTTGAATGGCTGTTCCAAATCACATATGTCTTTGGAAAATGAAGACAATGAAGGAGACATCAAAAGTAGAGCACTGTATACAGAGGCACAAAGATTTTGACTCTAAAATGTGCCTATACCTTACTCCAGGCTGGAAAACAGCTAAAAAACCATGGGAAAGACAGAACAAGCAGTGGAGCAAAGCTGGTTTTGGATCTAAATTCTCCTGGTTAAAGCTAGATTTACTGTGTCAGAAAAAAAGACTAAAAAGCTAACTGTCATTAAGCATTCACAGCTAATGTGTATGTCCTACGTAAGATTACTATTGCTGCCATGAAACACTATTATCAAAAAGAAATTTGAGGAAGAACGGGTTTGTTTGTCTTATACTCCCATACCTCTGTCTTCCTTTGAGGTAGTCAGGACAGAAACACAAGCAGGGCTGGAACCTGGAGGCAGGAATTGATGCAGAGGCCATGAAGAGGTGCTACTTTGTGGTTTGTTTCTCCTGGCTTGCTCAGCCTGCGCTCCCCCCCCCCTCTCTCTATATATATATATAGATAGATAGATATATAGATAGATAGATAGATAGATAGATAGATAGATAGAGATAGAGATAGAGATAGATAGATATATAGATATAGATATATAGATATAGATATAAACCCAGGACCACCAGCACAGGTATAGCACCACTCAAAATGGACTGAACCCTTCCCTATCAATCACTAATGAAAATGCCTTACAGGTTTACCTACAGTCTAATCTTATGGTGGCATTTTTTTTTCAACATTTTATTGACTCTGTGGATTTCAAAACATTCATCTTGATCCCTCTCAACTTCCTGTTGATACTGGGCCTTCCCCCAAACTCCTCTTGATATCCTATGTTTGCTTTGTGTCATGGAGATCCTGTACCTTTGGATCTGTAGGTTCCACCTCTTCACTTGCTCCAGCAGTTCACAGATAAGGTGGGTGCTGGGGTGGGCTATGTTGTAGTCCTGGTCTGGACCTGGGTGGTAACTGGGTAGGTCAGACAGCCAGCTTGACCTCATTGTCACCACCATTGCCCTGGAAAAAGCTCCTCCAGTGTAATAGACAGCAAGGAGTGGGGATAGGCTGCTTTCATGCCCTCTGGCCCAGCTCCTAGGCACACATACTACTAGAGCCTGCTGTACTGCTTTGCACAGGCAAGGTGAAGGGCCCACTGTCTTGATTGCTGCACTTCGTGAGGGGCAGGGACAGTTCTTCCATTCTCATGCCCTCCAAGCTTAGTTCTCCTGCCTGTTGCAGGTGACAAGTGCTGGGATGAAGGACATATTTCCCTTATCCTTGCCACCCCATGGCATATGAGGAAGTGGTCAGATTTCACTGTATTGTTTTCACACCCATAGGCCTAGCTCACCTAAGCCCCCACCAACAGGGTCAGCTCTATTGTGCTGCTCAGGTGAGGTACAGGGCCTGCTCTCCTTAGTTCTGCTGATGGTGGGGGTCAGTGCCCATTGTCCCACTCTCATGACCTCAGGGCCATCCCTCCCACCCACCATATGGCAGATGAAGTGTTGGGCTGTATCTCCCATGTGCATTGGCGATACAAGATAACCTGCACCTCCCCCAATACTACACTGCTTGCCTGTGCTAGGTGCAGGCCTGCTCTCTCAACTGTGCCCTGTAACCAGTAAGGAGCAGGAGCAGCTCTCCCACTATCTTAACCCTTTGGCCATTGTTTCCCACTTGCAGTAAGTGGTATGGGCGGAGGGTCAATGATCAAGGGATGTATCTCTCCCTCACCTACATGGTGGCATTTTCTTAATTAAGGCTATTTTTTTTCAGATGGGTCTAATGTGTCAAGTTCACATAAAACTAAGACAATGTGGAAATGATGTGTTAGTAAAAACAGGGGGCAAAGCTGATATAGATCTTTGAGGAACATTCTGGGCTCCATATGGGCTTCTTGAACTCTCTACTTAGACAAGTGCTATAAATTGTACAGAAAATTTGCTGGAGTTGGACCCATATTAAAAATTTCAGGACTGAAAATTGCTGAGTGCTGGCCTAACAAATACAACAGATCCCTGAGTTTGATCCCCTGCAGGACACAGACGCAAATGAGTTTCCGAGTTAATTGTCCATGCTTAGTTGCAGATGCAATTTCTGAGGGAAGAGGTCCATGACACAAAACAGAAGATTCAGAAAAGTAAACCTGAACTCAAGAAAACTTTCTTTGCATTTAGATGGAGGGAGGCTAGAGAAAGGGTTAACATCAGAATCAGACTATAGAAAACATAAGAAACTGAGAATTGCTTAAGAGGACATTGTGCTTATCAACATGACCTTTCTGTATGCAGTACAGGTTTTACTGATTATTCCATACTACTTATTATTGAATAATTGGATATTCAGTATGAGTAATATAAAGCATATTTGCAAGTAACAAAAATAAATGATGTTTTTATGTCTCCATCTTGAGCACACTGATTTATTATTTTTAACCTTAGCTTCTGGTTATGTCTCATACATAACATATAAGTATTCATTAACATTGATATACTTTTGCTTTAATACTGAATAAATTACTATTTCAATAGAATTTTGAATTTTCTTTACTATTATTTATTTTTGGTGTGTACATGTGTGTAGTTACAGTCTACAGTACACTTGTGGAGCCAAGTCTATTCTTGTCCCCTAAAGTGTGTATATCAGTGATTAAACACAGGTCATCAGGTTTTATTGCAATATCATTAACCACTAAGCTATCCTGCTGATGCAATTTTCATTGCAGATTTTTTTTTCTCAACTCTTCTGGTTTGTATTTATTAGAATAAAAGAACATGAAAAAATTCAGAGTTTAAAGAAATCCTCTTCATGACAAGTATTTCTTTCATCCTTAAATCAATGCATGTATGACTTTTCCATATCATGACTAAGCTTAGTATCTTAGTGGAGGATGTGGGGCCCCAGTCATTTTCTCTCTCTCTATCTCTTTGCATTTTAAACAACCAATTCTTCTAAAATCTTGTTCAAATATAAATCCATATCATCTCACTGTTTTTCTTTGATTTCTTAGATGAGTATTTCTTCCCCCAAAATTTTTTTCTTCAAATCTTATAATATTACTGATGATTAAAATGCTCAAATCAGCAGCCTAGAGGAATGAGTCTTTAACTAAATAGATGTCACTTAACCAAATGTAACTTTTTTTTTTTACTAGAATTCTTTAATGTATGTGAGGATTTTATTGTTATCTTATAATCATTCTAGCAAATAAATTATTATACATTTAAATTTTTCTAGTTAACTTAGGCAAAATAGAGTTGGATAGTTTATACAGCTAAATGTATAAAAATTGACTAATTTAAAGTGTCTCACAGACAAATTGTTTATGCAAATGTTAGGGAAAATGGGCAAGCATCCTCATGTTTGCATACAAATATACATAAGCCTGTGCATGTGTGCTAATCCACACGAAGGCTTATTTGACTAATAGTTTCAGTCCATGGCAAGTTGACTCTGTCACTTTGACCTTCCCAACTTGTCAAACTGTATGTGAGAGACAGGGGAGGAGGGGGAAAGAGAGAGTAAGAGAGAGAACAAACAATTTTTAATTCCGGATGTTAGTTTATAAGGTATATTGTCTCTTGACTTTTTCAGATACAAAAATAGCTAATATTGTGTATTTCAATCTAAGATAGCTAAAATTGCATTCATATCATGTGTATAAAATTTATGACCTTTTGGTCAAAAAATATAACAACATAATATTGAGTTTTCTTTTTAACAATTTTTACAAAAGATAAATTTGGAGAATATCCTCCTGAGTGAGGTAGCACAAACCCAAAGAGATGAGCAGGGGATGTACCCACTCATTAGTAAACTGTAAACAAAAAGCAAAGCGTGTCCAAGCTGCAAACCACAACCACTGAATAGCCTGGGATCTGAAATACCTTGGACGGGCAACTTGGAGCCTATTTCCTCCAGAGGAACACTGACCCAGTCTTGATGCTGGAGTGAGGAAAGAGGATCTCCCTGGAGTGGATGCTGAACTAAGCCACCTTAGGACCTTGGGACATCCTGCCCTTGCTGGGGAGGAGATAAAGAGATGGGAAGAAGAGAGAGTGACTGGGAGGGGCAGGAGGGGGAACGGAGTCTGAACTAGGGGATACATGGATTAAAAAATATGACTTTATAATAATAAACTTTTTCAATTAAAATGTTAACTATTAAAACATGTAGAGTTCTGTTTAAGATAGAAACATTGATTAATAAAATTCAATATAAACTTCCTAGGTTGGATTAAAATACTAGAAAAATTCAACATCTTATAAACAAAAACATGCTATAATAGAGAAAAATCACAAATAGATAATATTGGGAAATTGAGTATTAGTAAAGAAAAAGTATCTTAGATTCATAGTTCACCTGATGTATATGGCATATTTCAAATGGATCAAACTGTGGCACTTTTAATGTGATATTTTTTTAAAACTAAGAAAGATAGATAATTTAACCCAGGAAAAACTTGTATAATTATCAAACAGTATCAGAAATAAATTGAATGAGGCTGGAGGGATGGCTCAGAGGTTAAGAGCACTGACTGTTCTTCCAGAGGTCCCGAGTTCAATTCCCAGCAACAACATGGTAGCTTATAACCATCTATGATGAATCTGATACCTTGTTCTGTATACTATATACATAATAAATAAATCTTTAAAAAAAAGAAAGAAAGAAGTTGGAAAAAAAAGAAAGTCCAGATAAAAGGCCACCATTTATTTATTTATACTAATTTTAATACACATTATAAATATATTTTAAATATAACATAACATATTATATTATAGATTTAATACAAATAATTATGAATTTAATACCTTCTGCCAAGGTAGTGAAAAGGTTTAATATCAAAGAATTCTAATTCTCTAGGTTGGAGTGGTACATATTGAAGAAATACATATATATTTTTAAATACTAATAAGTGCTATAAAAGAAAAAGAGAAGCATTATACAATAGTCTGATAAAGAATTTGAAAAGGAAGCCTTGAGCAGAGCTACCTCTGATGAAACAGCTTAATTCATAGTGACCTTAATCTAGAAAATATGAATAAGCTTGTCTTGCTCAGGTGTATCAAAAAAGTCCAAAGAAGCAGCTTAAATAAGGTTCAGTGGTTGGCAACATTAAGAAGATTCAAACTTGGTTTCCTAATAATCTTATATTCTAATTACAAAGGACAATAGTGAAATTAGTCAGTTTTAGTGTTTCAGTGTTTTTGTTTTCCTTTTCCAAAGCTCCGGGCTTTTTTTGTTTTTCCAGGGGGATTATTTAAATGCAGAAAAATGTACACACACTGTACAGTACCATACAAATGAACAACAAATTGAGATAAGGCAATGATGCTGATGAGCAAGATGGCTCAGTGGGTAAAAGTACCTGTGGCCAGGCCTCTACCTGACTTTCATCCCCAGAGCCTACAAGGTGAAAGGGAGAACTGGATCCCAAGAGTTGTTCTCTGATCTTCTCGGGCATGCTTTGGCAGCCACACATGTGTATAAATACACATACACACAAAGAGTCGAGATTGAAAATAATATTCAAATTGTTCAATGGGACAATATACAAAAACAGCCTTTCTTCATCCATTCAATGGGTTTGGAGACAATCTCATTACAAAAATGTAAGAATTAAGTAACAAAAATATATGTGACCATGTACAGTTTCAAAGGCACACAAACATGGAAGGCTATGGCACTTCCCTAATTAGAATTCTTAAATTAGGCGTTAGCATTGCCTTTCTTTTATGAATACTAGTTTGATTTCAGACATTGTTACTCCCTGTGAAACCTGTCTCCCACATGCAAGCTTTACAAGATCTTACATTGCTCATTAAGACTATAAAAATCTCAGGTTACTCACCTTAAGAGTGGGATGGGTCCTGGGGGTCAACCAGCCTCCCAGTTAGAGAGGAGGCAGAGACAATATGGAGGAGCTGGGGAAGATAATCAGCACGAGGTCATTATCTTCTGCCTCACAGATGAAAAAACAGATGCAATTCCATGTAATTACTATTGGAGTCAGAGTTTATACTAAGGCAATCTGAAGCCAGGACCCATGGTTGGTTTCTCATTATATAGCTACCGCTTATTGTCTGTGTGCTTTAATACTGACTTCGATTTCCAGTGTAGGTCATTATCCATCTACACAGGAAATGGAGATTTTTTTTTCCTTGCTATATCATCATTGCTTTCAAGTATAGTGTGATTTTGAACTTGGAGATGTGCAATAGCAAAACCATCAGAACCTTGCTGGAGGCCAGGGATGCAACTACACCTCCCATGATACTCAGATGATACCCGAGAAGCCAGAACAAAGAGCAATCCAACTCAATCTGTCACTCCTGCTAAGACTGAGAAACTGTGAGTGGAGGCAAATATCCACTAACAAGGAAGAGGCAGCATACAGAGTAAAAAGAACAAACTACAAGCGTACTAGAAGGGGGCAGATAAAAGAGTCAAGAATATACAGAATGGATTTACTAAGGTACAATATAAAAGATTTTTCATTTCCCCTGAAAACTATAATCTGTAAGATTGGCATGGAGGGAATGGCCTCCGTAAATTACTGCCTTTCACTTTAACTCATTCTTGGAATACAATATTAGTTTTCAGGAATGTGATGCAAAAAAAAAATGAGATTGAACCTACATATTTTGCAAATCCCCAGTTTTTAAGAGTAATTTTTGCAGTGGATGACAAGGGCATGAAGTATCTATTAGTTCTTTTTTAGGATGATGGGTGGCCATTTAGAAGGCCTTCATTAAATCTTTCTCATAAGCATGCTTTGAATTAAGGACTTGAAAAGCCCAGTATTATAAAAATCTGGTCTCTGTCCTGAAGTGGTTCTTTGTCAAATTTTGGGAACCTGAGCAGCTGCAAGCTTTCTAGAAGTATATCTCATTCTAGAAGTATATCTTTTTGTTCGAAGCCATCAGTTCTAGTTTGCTTCCTATTGATATCATAAACATCATGTCCAAAAGCAAGTTTGGGAGGAAAGGGTTTATTTAACATACAATTTACAGTCCATCATCAAGGGAAGAGAAAGTGAGAGCTCATGACAAGAACATGGACCAAACTGAAGCTGAGATCCTGCTGGAAACTGCTCACTGTCTTGCTCATTCTGATTACTCACCTATCTTTCTTATCTAGTACAGGTCTCTTTATGTAATATAGCTCAAGGTTGCCTGCTTAGGGATTGTGCCTCTCACATGGGCCTGAGTCTTTTCACATCCATCACCAGTTAAGATACTTCTCTTACCCTCACGGCCACAGGCCAATCTGATGGAGGCAATTCTTCAACTGAGGAGACTTCTTCTCCAACGACTAGTCTTGGTTTTTATATTTGTTTTTCCAGTTGACACTAAAAACTTTCCAGTTTACCACCTATTTCAGGCATAGTGTGTTAGTCACGTGACTGCAAGATGGGCAGCAAGAGATGTTTGACTCTAATAAAACAGGGTAATCACAACATCCATGGCATTTAGATTTAAAATAATCCAAAGAGAAACTATTTTCCAAAACATGGAATAAAACAAAAATCAGTAAACTATTCTGACTTTGACATAAATATATCTCTAGTATCAAAAAATATGAGCTCTTAAATCATTTGAAGGTAAGTGGTATCTATAGCCATACCACCCTGAACACACCAGATCTCATCTGAAATTAATGGGCTATGAAAGTCATGCCACAATGGGAGACTCTAGCATGTGTTTCCCCTTTGTAGATGTTCCACAAATTCAATGTAAATAACTTAGCTTTCTTTAAACATGGAATGTGTATTTGCCTAAGTACCAGAGATCAATGAGACAAGGTCTGAGCAAAGCCAGACCTCATTTACAAGTGAGGTAAATTACACTTTGGAGTCTGTAGAAAATAGCAGTGTTAAAAAACTGCAGAAAGGGCTCACTTAGTAAACTGCCTGCTGCTCAAGTATAAGGACCTAAGGTCTGATCCTTAACACCCAAGTAAAAACATAGGCACAGGGAAGAGCATCTCTAGTCCAATACTGGGGAGCTAGAGGATCCTGGGAACTTATGGTACATCCAGTGACTCCCAGGTTCACTGAGAGATCTTGTGTGGAAAATAAATTAGAGACCAACTAAGGAAAAATTGATTGTCTCTGAATGCTGCAAGAATACACATGCACGTGCACACACTCGCACACACACATGTACACACACACAAAGTAATGATGTTGTTGGCTCTTGAAAGTAAAATCAAGCAACCCATACCACAGAGAGGCTTATTGCTCTCTTGTCTGTTTTTGAGTTGATTAGAAAAAAAAAATCTAGTGTTTTTAATAGCTGGGCTGGATGCCCAGGTAGTTAAAATAGTAATGTTCAGAGCTCCTTATTCTTTATTTTTGGAGAGGAGTATGGTTATCTTGTGAACATTTTAAATTATGTTTAGGTATCTGGGATTCTATGCTCCTTAGACCCACGATAGTGCACTGCCACTTTGATCTTAAGTTTTGCCACTGGTAATGGAAGAGTAAGACTGTCCCTCAAACACAAAGGCAAGCAGCATCTAGCACAGGATCAATAGAGGTCAGCAGAAAGAGGCGACTGGCTGATTGAATTCTGAAGGGGGAGAGGGGGTCGGACTGTACAGAAAGAGCTGTGTATAGAGGGCTCTAACTCAGAGCCTTACCATAAGCAAGGAGACAAGAGGGCTGTGCATTTGATTTCAGTGGAACTCAGTGCTTTGGCTCCTGGCGAGTTGTGCAAAGAGCTTTGACAATAGCACAGGAACAGAAGCAGCACAGATATAATGGATGTTATTTTTCTTTTAGTTCCCTCTAAAATAGAGGGAAAATAGGAATGAGCCGTCACTCTGTGATGAATATAGAACATCAGAAAATCACTTCCCATCTGCTAGCTAAATAGACAAATAACCATAAATCTTTAAAATGACAAAAATAAAAAAATGTAGTACATACATAAAACAATTCTTTTAACGTCTCCTATGAGAAACCTAAGAGGAGATGCTTATTTAATTTTTTTATGTGCTAACACTTTTGGTAAGAAATTTAATGCTAACTTAACATTTTAAGAGGAAAACGTTGATAAATGGATAATTTAAATGTTTTTCTAATTGTAGTGCCCTCAGGTTAAATGCTTCATGATTGGTAGAGATTCCTTTGCTCTGTTCTGGTACCCATGGTCAGTATTACTAGATATTTTTTTGATAACATTACAGGCTGCATTTACATTGTTAGGATTTTGGGAATTTAACTGACAGAATTCTTAGCTTCTTTAAAGTTTCTATTCTTATCTAACTAGCTTATAGTTATTCTCAATTTGCATTTTTCTGCTTTCTGGAGTCCTGAATGTGGTCAGTATAACTCATAGAAGACAACGTCTCATAGTTTTTCCTCTAAACTGTTGAAATTAATTCACATACATTTGAATTGGATCCTTTGATTATATACACTTGATGTCTTATTGATTTAGGTAAAGAAAATAAACACACATACATGCAGATACATACACACAGACATTAAAAATATTATTCATACAAAAATTTAGATAATAACTTCATAATTGAGGTTTGGTTATAAAGTAAAGTTTTTGATACTATATATTGAATGATTTAGGTAATTAAATATATGATGCCTTCTTTTAATTTTTTTATATTTTATATAAGTATTAGCTATTTTCTTAATCTATTTTAAGTTGCTATACTGAATATTCATTGCATTTAAAGCTTAAAGAGTAAGTGCCTGTCCTAGTTTAATAGTTTTAAGAAAAGGACACATATTTTTTATTAAGATTTACAAATGATAAAATTGATACTCTTTTTCTATATTTTAGGTTGGTTGCACATAAAAATAATGATAATGATATGATGTCAGAATAATGTTATATATTATGGCAAACTAATAACCTCCAGAGTGCTCAACTTCCATGAAATTCATTTTATATCTCATCCATTATGTAGGACCTGTAACAAATAGTTTACTCTCCTTCTTAGCTCTTTGGCAATGCAGGCAAGCCTCACGGAAGCAAAAAGATTAGATACTGTCATTTTCAAAGGGTAAAATCTTTGATAGCTGCTTCCTAATTCTCAAAATGTCTGGGCCATAAAAATCTCTTCATGCAAATAATGTAGAAGGAACAAAACCCAGTCATTTTTTCCCCATAGCTTTCAAAATACATATATTCTTTTCTTTTAACATGCCACTTAGCCCAAGGGCTTTTCCTACACAATTACAATCACAGATCTATGTTCATAGACTAACTTCTCAAAGGCTCCTCTGTGAAAGGAGGCATTAACACTTCCATACAAAGGAAAACAGGAGAATTTTAACCCCTTGTTGCCCATTTCTAGAGTTCTAGTGAACAATGATTCTGTTTTCACCAACACTGAATCATTTCTTATTTATCATAAAAGATGTACTTTGGGAAGCCTTCTCATTTTCATTGATTTTTTTTTTACACTGTTTACAAATAGTGTGTCTAGTGGTTCAGGACCATTTTTAAAACTGTAAAAATATCCACAGAACCTCTGGGTATGGATGTACAGCTGTAAATACACTAAATTGTACAAGCTTTCCAAGCCTAATAGCTTGAAGAAAAGGACACACATATTTTACTAAATATGCAAATGATAAAACTGATTCACCTCTTCAGCATTTGTTTGACATAGGTTTTAGAGGATGTTTGAATTGAACTGAACCAGGATTTTCACACAATATAGTAAAAAATACCTTTTAACATGATCTTTACATCTTCCATGTTCACTTTTTGATTTAAATTGTCAGTTTCATGACCTAAAAGAACTTCCAGACCTAAATTACTCCTCTAATTGACCATCCTTGGCTTTCACCTTACCTCCTCATGTTCCATCCACATGATGGAAGAAAAAGATTGACTCCTAAATGTTGTTTTCTGATCTTCATTGATCAAACACACACACACACACACACACACACACACACACACACACACACACACACTCACTCACACACACACACACACACACAGGGGGAGAGAGAGAGAGAGAGAGAGAGAGAGAGAGAGAGAGAGAGAGAGAGAGATCACATAAATGAACAAATAAATAAGAAAATGTTTGTGATCCTCTAAAAGGAATTAACCTTTTCCTTCTGACAATTCCATTTTCCAACTATGTCCCAAATCAACACTGGCTGGCTACATGAGTGAACATGACATCTTCCTCAATAAACTGCTTCTTGTTGAAGACCAATTCATATTGTATCCTGAGCCTTGCACAGGGTTATCTCTTACAGAAAGTCAAACCCAACTGAGCTCCCAGGTTATCTTTAAACCACCTTCTTCCATCTACATTCGGTCCATAGCATGAGCAGGGATAAGAACCTATGTTCTGAACTATTTGTCTTTTTGTTTTTATTTAATTACCGCCCCCTCCCCTCATGTTTTACTTTATTGGGAGAAGCAGAAGTGTACTTTGTGGTGAATTCCTTTGCTAAAACCACCTTTACTTTCCTGTGTGGAACAATACAGCAACTTACTTTATCAAAACCCAATGAAAATACATATTTTTTTTCATTCTTTGACATCATTTGTCAAGTATAGCATTTGCTTTTGTACATGTTAAAAAAGGCAGTCCTTCCTGTTCACTCATTAGAGACTTTTCAGGCGGTGTTCACAGCCACAGGATTGACACAAAATGTCGTTCTCTTCATAAGTTTGTCTTTCTGTGCCATCTTTGAGTTTCTGAAATCTTCTCAGCAGATTTCTGGAAGACTCCTCTAGAGAAGATCTACACTCCCAAGTCAGTACCTGTCCTCGCTTGCCTAGGCCAGGTGATGGCTTTCCTCTCTGCCCTGACTCTGCAGAACTAGTCCTTTCTTACCCTGTCTCTCTGTGGACTGTCTCCTTCTCTTACTCTACACGTGCACGCTCAGATGTGCACACACAGAGACACATACGCACACTTCTTACCTATTTCTTAACTATTTAAGGTTGTTTTTGCTACTACTAGGTATTTTATTTTAAACTTACATAATCGCATAGAAAAATTGC
The DNA here is from genome assembly GCA_004025045.1 of Sigmodon hispidus. Taxonomy (NCBI): domain Eukaryota; kingdom Metazoa; phylum Chordata; class Mammalia; order Rodentia; family Cricetidae; genus Sigmodon; species Sigmodon hispidus. Next base: position 126,220 of record PVIH01003859.1, read on the forward strand.
TTCAAAGATTTTAAATAGAATTATTCATGAACTTTTTATAATTTGTATTTTCTTTCCTTCTTCCCTACCTTCCTTCTTTATCATTTTCAGATCTTTTGAGCTTAGAATCTTAATTCTTCATGTCTCTGGTATCTTTATCTTGGTATGTACTCTTTGTATTATTCTTTCATTATTAATCTCTCATCTCTGGTAAACTATATTTGCTTATTTCATTAAATTGTATTACAAATTATTATATTATTTTTTCTGCACCTCTTCCTCCTTCCTTCCCTCCTTTCTTCCTTCCTTCATTTCTTTCTTCCTTCCTTCCTTCCTTCCTATCTTTCTTTCTCCCTCTCTTATTTTCTCTCTCCCTCCCTCTGTCATCTTCTTCCACTTCCCCCATTTCTCCATTCTTTCCCATCTTTCTTGTTTCCTGACAGAGTCATCTTAAGTAGCTGGAGCTGCCCTGGACCCCCATCTGAGCCCATGCTGACTTTGCACATAGAAACTTCTTGTCTCAGCCTCCTGACTGCTAAAATTACAGGCATGTGCAACCATACTCAGGACTATTGTTTTCCTGTCTTGAATGTTAGTCATTATCCATTCTTTAAGAAACCTTTGGTACACAGAACTTTTTTATTCAAACTCTTTTCATTTCCACATGAATGTCCATTTCAGGAGTCAAGTCCACTAGATAATAACTATAATTCTCTGCTAGCTACTAATATGTATATTAATAATCCAGTTTCCTTTCACTTTTTGATTCTTAGAATTAAATCATTTATTATAACTTATGAAGGTCCTGTCCACTTCCCTGAATCTTGATATTTATTAAGTAAAAAAGTAAATACTTCCTTTCCCTGTGTGTATGCCTATATATATACATATATATGTTATGTATATATATATATATGTACATATATATATATATATGTAAAGATGCCCATGCCATTGTGAGCATATAAAGGTCAGAAGGCAACTTAGAGGCATCAGTTCTCTCCACGACAGTTCCAGGAATCAAACTGTCAGGTTTGACAACAATCATCTTTACCCACTGAACTATTTATCTGGTTCTATATAAACAATTTAAGTTTAAAATCCTAATTATTTGGAAGATATGTTGCCACCACAATTAATATGTGGAAGTCAAAAGACTACTTGTAGGAGTTGGTTTCTTTTTTCCCTGTGCATTTTGGGGATGAAACTCAGGGCATCTACATTGCATAGGAAGTGCCTTTACATGCTGAAACATCTCACCCGTACTTTGCCTAATCACGTTTTAAGAGCTTGGATGAAGTTTAAAATTCACACTATGTGTGAAAATACCTTAGACATTGTTAAATCTTCATGAGAATATTGTGATATGTTTTTGAAAACTAACTTTCAATAATCCACTATTGGTGTGTCTAGGCTTTCCATGGAATAGTTTTTGATTTTTACTTCAGCAGTTGTGAAATGTGCTTGTTGAGTTTAACATCTGAATATCCCTTTCATTTAAAGATAAGAAGTCGAGTATGAAAGTTAAGGTTTCCCAGAAGGGAAAAGATAGAGAAATTCAGAGAATTCTGAAAATCAAAATCTTTGACAAGAATCTCCTTGACAATTCCTGAGAAATAACATAAAAATACAGCCATATCTCAAGAGCCATATCTAATTTTCACTTTGCTGGTTAGAAAATCTAAGTTCAGTATTGCTAGCAGGGAAAACACTGTAGTGAGAAGATTAAGGAAAAGAAAATGATACTTTAAGTTTTAATCATATAAAGTAAATAAAATTATTCTTTATTTATTTAACAAAATATATTCAGCATCCACTGTATACTGGGAATGTGATCATAGTTAGAAATATAATGTGCATGATCATCATTGATTATCACCCTATTGAATCTTACAATATGAAGTAGAAAAGTCAATATTAAAATTCATTGTTTTGACAAAATCTACATAGTAGAATACTATAGTGAAGTAATTGGCCCTGGTTAGGAGAATAACAGAAGACTTTAGCAAAGCAATATGTCTATAATATATAAAGACTAAGTAATTGTTAAGTAGAATTAAGGAGGTGGGGGAGGGAAGAGGTACAGATAAGAGACCATGCATAACAGTACACAAGACTTAATGATGTTTAATGCTTTGCCCAGGAGAGGCTGGGGGGAAAGCAGAATATCATGGTGGGGAGGTGTAGCCAAGGTTTAAACTCGACAAAAGATTATAAAATCCTATAATGTGGGATCTGATTTAATTATACACTTTTACTTTTTTAAATTTTCATTTTAAATTTTTATCACTGAGTATGAATAATATCAACATGGTTTTATGTGGGAAAATTTTTTTTACTGTTAAAGTAAATAATATAAATTTTTCATTTTATGATTTTAAGATGAAATTTTGAGTTCACATTGTAGAAAGACTTTCTTTGATACTAATGATAATCCAAGTGGTACTCATATACTAAAAACTATACTGATGCTATAAGAATAAAGTCTATACTAATTCCTTAATGTACGAAGGTTTTACTTTAAATAATTGAGATTTTTTAAGAAATAGGATTAAATTTTATATATTCTTTATGAATAATAGGATTTGATAAAAATCAAAATAATATTAACAGTAGCACTGTCATTGGTTTAAATATCTATAAGTGATCTCTAAGCAGGACTTCTGTATTGTCAGCAGACAATGCTGATGTCACAACATGAGTTCCAGGAGAAGGCAGTGGCCCTATTGTGTTGTTTGGAGAGCAATATGGCATGAGAGGTACATTTTTATCCACATGGCTGGGTAAGTTCTGAGGATAGTCCTAGTTTTATTTTAACTATGTAGCTGTCTAAGGATGAAGTGTTGACTGACTTCTAGACTTGTCTTTACAGCATTCTTGTCTTTGAGCTGTGTCTGAGTCACTGTTCATTTAAGGTGCATGCCCTCCTCCACATATTACCTTTTGCTAACAATTTTAAAAGCTAGTATTGGGATTACTCATGCTATCTTACTGGTGGTATCATTTGTTAATAGTAGTTGACCAGGTACCTGGTCACTATCTCGTAGAGTAGTCACCCAATACAGCATCATATGACTTAGTAATGTCCAACATATGGAGTTAGGATTCTGTTATTTCTATTTTTAAAAAATATTTTTTTGAGAATCAGTGAAAACACTAATGCAGCCATGTTTAAGCCTGTTAAGTGACAAGTGTGAAAATGAGAATCAACTCCTATAAAATCTAATTTTAGAGTTTTGTGTTGTTTATCTGTGATTGACATTTCCTTCACTCCCAACGCACACAAACACACACACACACACACACACACACACACACACACCCTTCCACAAACTCATATTCATGTGTTTGCATAGACAGGTAAAAGCAATTCACCAAAGGATTTTCTAAGTATACATATATAGATATATGATATAGTTAAGTCTTATGAATCAGTTACCTTGGGTGACTTACTGAAATCCTAAAGAAGAAGCTTAATTGATAACAAACTTGTTTCACATGCCCTTTCCTATGTCACTCTGCTTCATTTCTCATTCTAGGATATATTTCCTACTTATTAATTACACCATATTGAACATTTGTAATTTCCTGACTGAAATCTAAACAAGCCAATAGCAGTCTGAAAGCTTCTTGTTAGATTATAAGTCAATAAAAATTATAAATCCCTAGTAGCTCTGAGGTTGCATGCCAGAATCTGGAAAGGCCACTTGCCAGAAAGTCACAGTGCTTGGAACAATTTCTGAATTACTGGCACTAGATATTTCCATATTGATTTATTGACTAAAACAATAGCAATTCAAGCTTAAGTAGCAGCTGAAATAAGTCAGTGACTTGGGAGTTACTAATTGTATAGGTAGGCTTAAAAAATATATCATCATTGTCTTCTTTAATCAAATTTGATCACAACACCACTATCATATCTTAGCAAATCTTAATAGTATAAAACATTCTCATTTCTTTTGTATTTGAACTTGTAACTCAAGCTGGCCACCTACTCACTATGTAGCCTAAATTTCTAATGTTTGTAGCTCTCCTGTAGTGATATGTTATATATTTAGTAAAACAAGTCTGGAATATCAGAGGACCAAGCCATCTCTCCAGCATTTTAGTTTGTTTCTTTTTATTTTTTTGAGGAAGGGTTTTCTGTATAATAGTCCTGGCTGTCCTGGAACTGGCTTTGTAGACCATGCTGGCCTCGAACTCACAGAGATCCACCTGCCTCTGCCTCCAAAGTGCTGGGACTAACAGTGTGTGCCACCACTGCCTGGCTTTTTGACTTTGTACTCACAGAGATCCTTTGGATCTCTGTGCTGGGATTAAAGGTGTGAGTTACCACCATTCTGTTATGCCTTGAAATCACTGAGATCCAAAATGGGATCTCTGCTTCCAAAGTGATGGATCAAAGGCATCACCCTTCTGGATTGACTGTGTGTGGATCTCATCTCTGATATTTCAGGCTGGCTTTATTAAATATATAACAGATTACCACACCCACTTTTAGATGTGCTAGGAATTCCGAAATCATTATTCAGGCTGGGATTTGTCTTTATTGCCTCCTTCTTCCTCTTTAACATTCTTCTTTTAAATCAAAAAAAAAAAAAAATAAAGGTCACATTCTGTGATTCATTAAACTGTCTTTGAATAGAGAGTTTAGTGCATCAAGTCCAATATTGCTGGATTTTTTTGTGGAAGAGTGAGATTATTTTTTTCTGTAAAATTCTTCACATTCTGAGTTTTGCTGATTGCCTCCCAGCAGGGTCTTTAACACTGTTTTCTTCTTTTTGATTTCCCCACATTTGAGAACTAGCTGCAGAATTCTGGTCAGATTCATACTCGCTGTCTGTGGCTTGTGTGATGTTAGAGTAGTGACAAATGTTTCCATCAGAGTCACAAGTGTCTGGTGGCCTTCCTGCGGTACTGTCATTCAGTGTGGATCTAAAAAGGGTCACCGTCCATGCCTTCCATGCTCATGATTCATTTTCTTTAATTGAAGTAGGAGAGTTGTAATGAACAAAATAAACCCTCTTTTTATTGATTTTGCTTAGCTTCAAGTCGATGTTGTTCCCAAAAGGACAACGAAAACTCTCCCTTCAGTTATAAAATATTTAATTCCCTTGTGCCTATAAAAGCTGCTACAGAATTACTGTTTCCTTTTCATCAATATCAGGAGTTCATAGATTTGTGTTTGTTTGGCATATTTTGATACCTATCTTCTGCAATGCTCAAATAATTCCACGTTTGGCCAGGATAATTTTTTCCAAGTCTGATTCTGAGTCTTCAAACCTCATTTTCTTAGACTTTGCTGGCAGGTTGTTTTTCTGTTATGGCAATTTGATCCAGGCTTCTCTAACACGTTTCTTGTCTCTGTTCTAGAAGCAGCCACTTCCACAGTGAGTCTTAGATTCCCACAGTAGAAATAATGTTCAGAGACCACAGTTATTGCTGTAAAAAATCATATTTCCAATGAATTAGTTATTGATTATATTCAGTGTTAAGAAATGAAAGCATTAGTGAGGATTTGTAACTTTTTGGTTGCTATATTGTTTCAAACAGGTCTCATATAGCTAAAGCAGGTCTCAAACTGATTTTATAGAAAGGTTAACCCATGACTTCTGAGGTTTTTCTTCCAATTTCTCAAAATGCTTAGATTATAGGCATTGGTCACCATGTGTGATTTTAAAAAATAAAGCACCAGATCATGTTTACTTGATGTTGCTTTACTTAGTTACACCATGTACCTTTGTTTTACAATTATACAGAAATTTTTGATACTACAAATTTCAGTGTACAACTAGCATATATTCAAAGATATCCAGCATTCACCTTTCTCATTTCATTCCAAATACTTTAATTTTTTACATATTAATTTAGAAAGTTTCTTGGCTTATATATTCAATACTTTTAGATACAAATACACTCGACACACATGCTGGCACCCAACCTTTGCCTAATATCCTACAACATATTATACATATTTTTTCTTAAGTAGGTGTCTATTGCTTAGGATGTCTGCATATTCTGCTTCCATAATCATATGTTGAATCCTAATAGTTCCCTACTGAACATGACTTGTTTCCATTGTAATTTATTTTTGTTTTTGTGCCCCTGAATTCTCATGGGATAAATACTTTGTCCATAGAATTCTTTGGGTTGTGTTCACTTAATGTCATGATTTAAAGATATATAGTCATGCCATTTAATCAAGATAGTGATAAGAAAATGAGGTGGTAAAAAAAATAATTTTAAGATTTTTCAGTTGGTTGACTTGGCCAATAATTATAAAGTATACTGGTGAAAGAAAGTAAGACAAACAGACAGCAAAATTTCTTCATAGTTAATATGACTGAGGGGAAGTTTCACATAAGTGACAAAGACATATACACAAACCGCTGTTAACCTGGCATCCTTCTGAAGTCCTGTCTCCCAGCCTTTAGCCTCTGGTGCTCTGAATACAGACCCTTGCCTTTGCTCTCACTGTGTTCATCATTTTTGTTGTTGTTCTCTTATTTTTTTAAACTGTATTTTACCCCTTTGTTTGACAATTTCCATTCATAATATACAACTCAAATAAAAAAAGAATATTTTAAAATTTTAGTACTGGAACTATACAGTAAGGCATCAATTTCACATTATTCATGAAGCTTGGCACACACTGCAAACACTAAGTTGTCTTCCAGGCACTGCACCACAATGATGGGAAGATAATGTCTTTCACTCTGCTTGTCCTTCCTATTTATGTGCAGCCTCCTTAGATACCCCATCTACCTTACCAATGTGGCCCAACTAATCTACTTCTGAGATCTACTGTCAAAACCTAAATACATACTGAGTAGAGTCATTGCTTCCAAATTTGCCCCAGTCTTCAAGGTTTTCACTTCACCACATCTAAATGACTTAGACTATACCATTTGTGCTAATGCTCATTTTTCAGCATTTCCATTTGCAATTGTCTCTGAACTAACAAGTTTTTTTTAACAAACAACAAGGAATGCAGAAGTGATTTTTTTATGCTTTTAGGATGATAGTATGGAAACATAGACAATCCTATGGGAATCTATAAGCTTCTGTACACTTCTATGTTCCCTAGATCAAGAAAACACTTTTGGTTTTAGATAATCACCAAGATAGGGTATGTATGTAACTTAATCTTATTTAATGTATAAGTTAAAATATATTTTATAATATTGAATTTCTATCTTTTCTCTGCTTATTATCATTTATATGTTATTTATACTTGTATATTTTGTTATACTTTTTGATATTTACACATACACATTTTAGGTAGAAGCAATGTGTGTGTGTGTGTGTGTGAAGTTAATCTCCATTATCAATGCTATTGTATTTACAATCACATAGGGGACCCACCTCTGGGTCTTTCTCTGAGAATATTTCTAGAATGCATTGGGAAGATCTACACTGAATGTAGATAGCACTGTCCTACTGGCTATGATTCTGAGCTAAATAAAAAGGAGAAAGCAACTCAGCCAAGCGCTAGAATTTCTGACTGCCTACTTCCTGAGTGTGGATGCTTCCTGCTTCAGCCAACGTTGCTGCTCTCATTGATTGTACCCTTACACGCAATGAACCAAATAAATTCTCCCTTAAATTGATTTGTGTTGGGGATTTTGCCACAGATATTAGAAGACTAACTAGTATATTGCTCTTATTTGAGTTTTGTGAAGATTAGAAATTGTAAGTTAGACAAATATTGTCAGGAATGCTCTATCCTACAGTGACCCTTTCATCCTCCATTCCATGTAGACTTATGATGCCTTTTCTCACCTTCCAAAGATACTCATGTCTTTTCTTCTTCTTCTTCTTCTTCTTCTTCTTCTTCTTCTTCTTCTTCTTCTTCCTCTTCTTCTTCTTCCTTTCTCACTGTGACCATAACTAACATGTGCCTCTTCCACCTCTATACTTGAGTCTGAAAATAAATATCAGTAACAATTTTGCCATACAATTAAACATTCTTTACTTATTCCAATATTGCATGTAGAATATGGACATCATATTTCTACATGGTCCAGTTTTTTTTTTGGAAAGATGTTTAAATCTTGATGTGGGTGATAATAACATGATACAACTTTTCATAATGTCTGACACACAATGCAGACACAGGCAGTCAGATTCTCTTGTGGACAGGATCCAGATATCAGAGTTGTGTTAAGTTCTCAAGTAATTGCAATGTGAAACCAAGGTGTAGAGCCTTTAGAGAATACTGCATTCTTCTATGAATCAAACATACACAACTCTGAATCCCTAAGAGAAGCTTTAGTGTGACCAGTATGGCCCTGAGCAGGAAAGGTTTTTAGAATCTATGCAATCATCTCTGCAAATCATTTATTTTTGAAAAAAAAAAACTTAGCCAACCTACCAATTATAATTGCAAAATTACTAAGGTAAAATAATATCTTGAAAAATGGACTATAAATAACCTTTTATTGACTTAAAATTGTGATGAAGACAAAAAAGGGATGTCAGTGCTAATATGCAAATGACTAGCTCAAGCCACAGAATAAAAATCATTAAGGACAACATTCATCTTACCTAAGGAATGTGGCATTCCTAATAGTTATCTTACAGAACCATTTAGACTAAAACATTCTATTTTATAGTATTTTACTTTTATCTACATACCAACTTTTTATGGAAATTGCTCATATGCCATACGATACATGGTTGACTTATTTTGTATTTTCTCAGCAGCTTTATTTCATGATTTAAGGTGACTTTCAGAAGGGCAAACAGTCAAACAATATCTTAATAACACGATGAAATTAAACGATGCTCAAGGCAAAGTGTGACTGTGACATTTAAAAATCGATTAGTAACATGAATATAATGCAGATATTTCATCTAACAATTAAATTCAGTGAATCAATTCTCTTCTTGATATATGCAAACATTTCTCTGGGTAAATGGTAATATTTTACCATTTGCTTTCCATAAAAAAGGGCAATTTTTTTTAACAGACAAGAAGTAAGGAAACATTTGCTTATAGTTGAATATATGTTAAGAGTTAAGAGACTCAAGTTATTTTTAATTATCTTTGAGAAAATATCAAAATTTATACATTGTCTTTGCTTGTTAAGAAATGATAGCAGCTGTTTCATTATGCATTGTAACCGCTCTGGGTTTGACTCATGTCCCTGAGAGCATATGTTCTTCAGAAACATTTAGGTGTTGTCATCCTTATGTCTCTGGAGAAAAAGTGTGCTCTATTATTTTAATTATAGTTCAACATGTGACTATATCATTTCATTTTCTCTGAAAAGGTATATGGCTTGAATATATCACCAAATATCAAAGGTAAGTGTGCAAACTATGAGTCACGTGCCTGTAAATTAGAAGTTAATGATGTGCCTGTCTGATAAGTGTTCTTATTTTAAAAAGTCTCACACTATAAATTTTTATAATATTTGAAATGTAATTTACATGGCCTCCATATGTTTTCATTTGTGGGAATCTCACATTTTCTGTAATATACTAGCCAACTGAACTATTTGTAAAAATTCATGACCCAAACCTAGGCAAGCATGATTCATGGGTTTGGTCAATGGCTATGACAGTGCAAATCCATGAAGGGAAGAGACTATCTAAATGCAAATACTCAGAAAGTTATCTAAGTATATTAAAAGAAAATCTAGTATAGGAAGTAGAAAAGCAAAGAGGCTGGCAGCATATTCCAAATCACCATTTCAACAGTGTTTAGCAGCACAGGGATCTCAAGTACTCTCCTGTGGAGGAGGTACAAAGAGGAAGAAAGTGTTAGAAGAGAGATACAAACCTGGCCAGCATCATCCACTTTCTTCTGAGGATACAAAGGCAGTAGCCAAAAAGAGTTTAGAGTAAGAGTCAATAACTTAGAAATGGAAAACAAAATATTTTGAAACTGAATTGCATGGGAAATTTACCTATTAGAATGGACCTGTAGGCAAGGATGACAGAGAAGGAACATGGCTAGTTAAAGCTATGCAAAGGCGTTTTTTTTTTTCATTTTTTCTGCATTCTTATGTTCACCACTTCCCCACCCCAACTCAGGCACAAATTGGTTTCAGATGTACTAGAGCAGAGCTAACAAGTCTGGGGAGGAAGTGTAGGGCTCAGCTGTACAGAGAAGGAAAGAAGAGAAATTCCAAGGCTATGAATAGGACATCATGCATCTGGGCACCAGGACTAAAGAAGCAAATAACATGCATTTTATTCTCACAGATGAAACATTTACACCTCTGCATAGTGGGGAGAAGCTGTACTACGGCTTTCAGCTTCTCTGAGTCTTTGTGGATCTTAAAAATAACTAGAGATGTTTGTTCCAGACCCCTAGATTAAGAGAAACAATTCTAGGCATTTTATTCTATCCTGTCAAGAGCTTCTATGTGCAGATAAAGTGTTATCACTTAGACTAAGACAGAAATATAATTTTCTTTTTTAACAAAAAACAAAAACAAACTTTATTTATTTTATTTGCCTTGGTGTTTGCCTGGAACTGGAAACTAACTACAGACAGTTGTGAGCTGCCATGTGGGTGCTGGGAATTGAACCCTGGTCCTCTGGAACAGCAGTCAGTGCTCTTAACTGCTGAGCTATCTCCCCAGCTCCCACTTCCCCTTTTCTGTCTAACCAAAAGGAAGGTTTCAATTTTAACAGTGAAGTCACATATAACAAAACAGTTATTGAAAAATAATTTTGTTATATTATCTAGTCTATTTGTATTTAACAAACTTAATGAAAATATTCTATCATCTACCTTCCTATTGTGAGTCCAAAGTTTGATATCTAATTTGTCTTTTATGTCTAATCTTCAACTCCATCAAAGACTACAGAAGAATATAATATTACCTGTGTAAACAGGATGTACATTTCAAGCAACCTCCAAATTCTAGAAATGACAGAGACATCTGGCTACCTGGATAGTCACTTACAGGCCCAGATTCTCTGGCAGACTACTTAGTGCAGCAGGAAATTTGAAGAACTGTTGAGTCCATTTTGCCAAGATTTGCCAGTTGCTTCTTCTTATGTCCTGTAGAATGTTTGGGAGTTTTCTCTGTGAAGCAGGAACTTGAAGAACCAATTTTCAAACCTCCTCGTCACTTGCTTTATAAACTTCATTTTTGTCTAAGGAGCATGGGAGCAATTCGGATTCTATGACTTTTCTTTCACATCTGAACAGTAACAAGCTATGAACATTTCATTTTAAGTATTTAAAATAAAGATCACCCCCCACCTAAATGCTGACAAGTTTGAGATATCAAATTCCTGATATTTACGTAATTTTTTTCCTTCCTGTTTTATTTGAGGAAATTTGTATTTAGAAAGACAGTATACAATAGGGAATAAGTGTAAATAAGGGAAAAAACCAAGCTATGTAATCTTTTAAGATGTTTTTAGTCCTGAGCCAATGAAATGACAGTTCAGTGAATAAGGGAGCTTACTGCCAAGTCGAGGACCTGAGTTCAATTCCTGGCACCTATATGATAGAAGGAAAGAACTTATCTCTGTAAGTCCTCTGCTGAAGTTCTTTTATGACCCATGGCACACATGTATCTTTATGACTTCATCAATTAAAACAAATGTGAAAGAAATGAAAACCAGTTTTATTTGTAATGTCAGTTTACATATGTGTGTGCTCTATACATATTAAATGTAGTTTTTGTGCTATATTATTTGTGAGAGTAGATGAAATTGTCTACTTGTATCTTTGAGACTCCAGGGAAAAGCAGGAAGAATAGTATAAAGTTTAGTAAATATAAAAATTCTACTATCAGTGTTGCAAATTTTTATTTCCTTTTATTTCGTGTGTATTGTTATTTTGCTTACATGTATGTCTGTGTAAATGATCCTCTGACACTAGAGTTGCAGACAGTTGTGAGCTGCTATGTGGGTGCTAGCAATTGAACCTAGGTGCTCTGGAAGAACAACCAGTGTTCTTAACCATGTCTCCAACAAATAGTTTTTCTTGTTTTTTGCTTTTTGTTTTTTTTTTTTTTTTTTTTTTTTGCTTTTTTTTTTTCTAACTGTTATTCGTTATACTGCAGACAAGTTTGCAAACTTTCTCTTTCAAACCTAAATTTTCATTTAAGTACATATGAAAATTTCAGCTCACTTTTGGTACAACACAACTTCAGGCCCCCAAACAGCCTAATTTTCCTTTTCTCATTGTGAACAAAGAAGCTTTATTTCATCTGAGTGCTTTGTTCTATTGAGCAGTTATTCCTCAAAATCAAGTTTTATCTTTAAAAGAAGTTTCAGCTTTTAAATCACTTCGTTTATGACAACCAAAGGGCTTTTATTGAAATCTCTTTGAAATCTATGTGTTAATAAATGACAGCCTTCTATTGTGAGGACCTGGAGGGCAGGGCCCAGTTTCAAGGATTCATTCCCACCTTGGTGCATGAAGGCAGGGCCCAGGTCTGCTAGTGAACTAGGCAGCCAATGGATTCAAAAGTTGGATTAGCACCAGAGGACTCAACCAATCGCTGTTGTATCTTGCCCCTTTGCCCAATCCTGGAATGTCAAGATGTGTTACATCTTGCTTATGTCTGTTCATTTTTAAAGACACCCCACCCCCACCTCTACCTCCACCTCCACCCCCATCTCCACCCCCACCTGTGCAACGATGGGGTCCTCAGCCTTTCCACTGGAACCAGGCTATTTACCCAGGTTCCTTGGAACCTGTATGTAACAATAAAATCCTCATGCATGTTACAGTGTGTCCAGCCTCCCCGGTGATCAGGGAAATTCTTAGATGCAGGCATAACAATATTTAAATTGGAGGGAAGTGTCATGCATTTGTTGTCTCACTTGTCCAGCATTAGCATTTTAATCAATGAAGTTGATAGCTGAATGAATACATAATTAGAGACTATGTAGTTCAAGAAACTGTATGGCTTAGTTTTCAGGCAGCATATTTGGTATGTATGTAGTTTACCGTGGATTAAGCATGAGTACTATGAAAACAATTTTGTCTGGTTATGTTTTGTGCTGTTTTTTCCCTCCAGGGTAGTCTGCATACTCTGCCTAACCAAAAATTAATTGGTATTTCTTCTGCATACAGTTATACTCTTGACTGAAGTTTCTATAGGATACAAAAATCTGACCTGGAGTCAAGGATACAGCAAATATAACTATTTTTAAGTGAATATGTAGAGATGAATGCAAGCCTTTGGAGTAGATGTGATTTTGAGTAATGTGGCATGCTAGGAAATCTAATCTCCAGTCCAGATCTGAGGTTCCTTTTATGATTGAGGTTAAGCCATCTTTATTCTTTTAATTTTTATTTCTAGAGCTTTCTGGACTGGGACACTTTTCTTGGAGAATCTCCTCCTCACTTGAAGGCCTGAGAACTTTTATTTCCAGAGGAATGAAAAGGAGCATTGTCAAGGAGGCAGCAGGATGTAATCCTGGGTTGTGGCTGTCCAGCCAGGCCGCAGGAGTTAATTGTGTGAATGTTAATGAGACCAGAGAGGTGGCAGATGCTCATGAGCCTTTACAATCCAAACCCTCCAATAAATTCCTTCAAAAGAAGGTTCAGGGACATCTTGGACCCCTGGATATGAGAATCAACCCATCCATAGTCACATGTCACCTGCTGAACCTATTGTTTTTACAAAAGCCTATGACAATTAACAGAGTTTGCTCTTTTCTGTGATGATTTACAGCACTGGAATTTTTTTCTTTTTTTTTCCCTATTAGAGGAATGAAAAGTCAAACCCTTTATTAGAAAACATTTACCCCCACAGCAGTTACAGGAAAAGTTTCCTGTTCATTATAGTATACATTTACTATAACTGAATACAAATCAGTACATACTGATAAAGCTTTGCTCTTGAAACTCTTGACTGAGGTTATTTATGTTACACAGACTTACAAAACCATAAGGTTTTAATTATGACCTTGAGGAAGTATTTTTGTTCTTATCATAAAATTAAAATGGGGAATTTAGAATTTCTATCCAAAAATGGTGATACACACAAGCTATTTAGCCCACTATTTAGGGATCTAATGTAAGAGGATATGCAAATTCCCAGCCAGTAAGATTGTTTGAAATACAAATAAATAAATAAATAAATAAAATTAGGCCTTAGAGTTATTACAAGTGTTCACCTCTAAGAAAAAATAAAAATATTTGATTCTCTAGAGCATCTTAGTCATAGTGCTCTGTACATACCTGTCTTAGTCTTATTCATGTTAATGCTCAAAAATTAGTAAATATTGGCAAACCAAGGACCACCCAGTCTGTCTTCAGTGACCCTGTGTCAGCTTCCATGTCATCATCAGCTGCCAAATGTGAAACATTTTATAAACCCTTTATAAAGCCTGTGTCTTTCCAGGCCTGTTCTTTTTCTCATCTATGCTCTCTCAGAAGTGATCTTCATATATCCTCCTGCCCAATAAATCTCTCAAGTGAGATCTGTTTCATTATGTGGTTTTGTGGCATTCCTTGGCCCCATCCACCAAGATACCTCTTCTGCTGTGAAACAGTAACAGTAATAATTTGTTAAATATGTCAGACTAGAAAGATTTGAGTGTTGTCTTTAAGCAAATAAGATGCTCATAATGGAGAATAACAGATCTGAATCCATAGTGGTCAATAAGGGATATGTGCCAGAGCTTTCCACTGGGTATCCATCTGGAACTCTCCGGGAATTTAGAAGGGGATGCAAAACACTAGGAAATGGATTACATATTGGTTACTTTCAACACTAAGGATGCATATAGGTAGCTGCTTTGCAGGAATGTTGTGGAGAGTATCAGACTTGATTCTAGCAGCCTCATATGAATAGATGCTGCTATATGGTGATTTGTCCTACTGTCAGAAGGGAGGGCCCCTTTCTGTCATAGTTAAACTAAAGCTGCTATTGTTATGGAAGTCCTTGAGAAATGACCACTCAGATACAGTTTATAGTCAGTTAAAAGTGTTTATCTCCTCCAGCTGGGACTACACTCAGGTATCTGGGGAACCTTGTCCAAGTGTCTAAAGCAAGAAGTTTTTGAAGACAAAAACATGTTCTGGCAGTGGCAGGTAGTAGGGTGGTGGCCATGGCTGCCTGTAAGGAGCAACTTAAGAGAAGATAAAATAAGCAGTTAGCGAATGGAGGATGGTGTGCAAGCATTTTAGTAGATAAGTTATTTGGTGCATCTGTTCTGATCTGATCTGGTCTGATAAGATATGTGCTTTACTGGAGGTGACTGGCAGATAGCTATAGAGACCTCATGTGTCATGCGGTGAGAGGTGGTGGTATGACTTAGACTCCATTTACATAGAAAGATTTTATTATTGTAAAGAAATAAAGAGAGAGGGAGAGAGAGAGGAAGGAGGAGGAAAAAGAGAGAAGGGGGAGAGGGCAGAGGGGGGAGGTGGAGAGCAATTGAGAACACTACCTCTGGTAGGTAAGGAAGAGGAAAGTGAAAGGTAATGGGAATTCTTCTTAAATGAAGCTTGAATGTCAGAACTCAAGGGCTAGAATGGAATCCTAACAGCATCTTGACCTTGAATTTTAAGAAATTATTTGGGTTATTTTTCATGGGGTTTTTCATCAAGAAGATCAAATTGTAGTCAAGCCTAAAATGGCTTCAGGAAGAATACAAGAGGTTAGATCTTCTCTACTGTCTTGCCCTGTCACATTATGGATGCATAATTGTTCAGTTATTTTGACCCTCACTGATATAAAAACAGTTATTTAGGTTGCAAATTCTGAGTTTATTGTGGAATTCCTTTAATCATCATGCCTTAACAATACAGATTTTTAAATGAAATACACTTCATAAGCTTCTATTACTAGTATCCACTCAGATGTTGCCTGTGTAGACACTGTGACACAGGATTATTCTGTTTATAAAGATCTAAGTAGGATACTATAGTAAATAAAAATTGTGTTCTTTTTCATAACAATACAGTATGTGCTTCTGACTTACTGAGAAGTCAGATATGGTAGCCTGTGGGAACAATATGTAAATCCAAGCAGGCTGTTTATGCTGGAATCTGTTCCTGCATAGTAATCACATCCAATCCTAGCAGAAGCCTCTGAATTTAAAACACGATGGAACAACAAAACAGAATGAACCAGGGCAAGCAGTGTAGAATGACTGTGATGGGCTCAAATACATTTGCTGTTTCTGAAAATCAGAGATCCCTATATGTTTAAATCTATATAGAAAGATCTAAATTATAATAGTGTGCTTTGGTGAACTGCTCTGGGGAAAAATCATTTTGAGATTTATTCTTACCTACTTTTATTTTTTTTAAAAAATATATCTTGTTCTAAAAGAATACATTGAATCAGAAATGATAGCCATTTTAAGAAAAAATAAACTTGAAAGTTATAGAAATTAAAATTATTTTAAAATTTCATTAAATACACATTAGGAACTCAGAAATTCTATGTCCTATGTTTCTTTCAACTTAAAGAAGGTTTCTCCCTAATTATTTTTTTGGTTGCTTGCTCCAAAGTTTCTGTCTGAAGATCAGAAAGCACATGTGCTACTTGCCTTAAATTAAACCACAGTCTTCACTAAAAATGTTACTGTCTTTCATTTAATAGAATTTCTGTGAAAACATGATGTACCTTTAGAAAGAAAAGTGCTCAGGATAATCTATTCTGTTTATGCTTTTCCCCTGAGTTTGGGATTTAGTGTTTTACTCAAAAATAAAGAGAAGACTAGTGATGGAATGTTGAGGCAACATCAAAGAGGTGGGAGATGGAAGGTGGTCCTCTTTGATCTTTTTTTTCCTATCTGGGCACTGGTCTTTGCTGCCCACTGTGTCAATCCTCTAACTGCCTCTGCTTAAAGTTAGGAATGCTTCTGATTGCAGCATAAACAAGCATCCCTTTCCCTGTCTCCCAAAGACTTTTCTCTTGTATTCAATAAATGAATGACAATTCAGGGGTGACTTCTTTCAGATGAATCTAGTCTAAAGGAGATTTTGCTTATTTATGACATCATCTTACCTAAGGAAACTGAGATATTTAGAGTTGGTTGAAACAACAAGTATTATCATTGTGTTTTCTGGTGTGCCTTCACCTGTGCCAAGGAAGAGCTTCAGTCAGTCTTACAGCATGAACAGTCATCATATTCAAATATTCTGTCCTAATCACATTATGTTAATAAAATTCTGGTTGCTGGTTTTGTTGTACAGCCTTCATTTTTCCATAAGAAAGTTGGTGTTGAGTTGGGAAAAACTGCTCAGTTGGAAAAATACTTAGTGCTAAATGTAAGGACCTGAACAAATTCCCAGGACACATGTACAATATCAAAGCTTAATTTTAGTTCTTGGTAGTTGGAGAAAATTTGTTCTCTGAGGCTATGGAGATTAGGCTATCAGTGAGCTCCAGGTTTAGTAATAAACTTTGTCTCCAAAAATATGTTGGAGATATGCTGAGGAAGATACATGATGTCAACTTCTGGCCTCTATGGACAGTGGCACAAATATATTTGTGCATCTGCATGTGCTCATGGTAATATGACCCTACACTCAAAAAGAAAAAGAAAACTACTTCATCATTGTGTTAATATTTTTCCTTCATAGCTACACAGTTTTAAAGAAAGAGGAGATCTTAAAGATACAGTCAACTGTTTCTCATTATTTGGGAAACAAGTTGTTATACAGATATATATTTTAAGGGCAGATGAGTATATAAATACAATGTTTCTTAAATTGTAGCTCTCTGAAAAATAACTTAAATGTTATGAATTTTAGGTCCTTTACAGATAAATGGCACTAAGATTAAAATGGTCAACACGCACTGAGATTTTAGAAAGAGATAGGTATATGAATGCAATATTAAATTGTAGATCTCTGAAAAATAACTTAAATATTATGAATTTTAGTTCCTTTATACATAAATGGTTCTAAGATTAAAATGCTCAAATGAAGCTGGGCATTCAGTCTGCACTGTTTTTACTTGTTAACTGACTTTCTGTGTTTCAGTTCTTCATTTTTCTGAAGAGAAGAAACATTTCTATATCTTAAGGCAAAGATGCTTTTGCTCTAGATCAATCACAACAACTCCATACTCTTTGCTATACATATATGACACAATTCCATGCAGTGAGTTTTGAGAGGTAATCAGTAGGGAACTTCTAGAAAATACTTTACTTCATGATGAAAGATCTAGTATCTCTTTTGTTACTCTATATTTATTCTGAGTGAATTTATATGTTATATTTCTTGTAGCTATACAACTGTCTATATTATGTTGTCTTTGAATTGTTTGACTGTTAAGGAAGGAGTAAGAGCTGCTAAAAGATATTTGATTGAAAATGCTGCTGGATTAATCCAACCTATATATTTTATAAATGCCTTAACATCAAAATTGAGATTAAAAAATATTTTACTTTGGAGAAGAGGTTTTATTTTTATTTCCAAACACAAAAAAATGAGTTTGTGAATTCATTCTGGGTTAAGAAAAACAAAGTTTCATCAAAGATGACACCCTGAAAAACCTCAGATACGAATGGATGGTCAAGATGATCCACCATTTTAGACCACCTCTGTCGCAGTTTCCTCTGTGCTCTGCTTCCAGATCAGCTTCAAGGAAGTTGGCTGAATTGATCCAGCTTCATAAAATCCTCCAGTCAGGATTTGATCATAATCTTCAATTTTTTTCAGGATCCCTAATTCCTCAAATCAGTAGAAAGTAGTTTAAAGAACTACACTCACATTCCTCCAAAATGGATTATGGACATTTAGTTTTTTCTATAGTGTTGGTTATAAGTTGTTATAGAAAATGGTGTGGAAAAAAGGTATACAAAGAAGATTAGATTTGGGACCCTTGTTTTAAATAGAAAAAAAAAATGGAAAGGCTGTTGGACTATACTCTTGTATACTGTCAATATTTGTCACTGTAAATATTGGTTTAATAAAACACTGATTGGCCAAGAAGCTAGACAAGTAGAAGCAAGGCAACAAGACTAGGAGAATTCTGGGAAGTAGAAGAACAGAGTAGCAGTGAAATGCAGAGGAAGCAGGATGAAAATGCTGCACTGAGCAAAAACAGTACCAAACCCCATGGCTAAACATAAATATAAAAATATGGGTTAACTTAAAGTATAGAGTTAGTAAGTAATAAACCTGAGCCATAGACCAAACAGCTTGTAATGAATATAAACCTCTGTATGTTTCTCTGGGACTATGTAGCTGTGGGGCCAGCCAGGTAGGACACAGAAACTTCTTGCTACAGCCCACATTGTATTATTTATATTTTACCTGTTTTCTCTCTCTCTCTCTGTGTGTGTGTGTGTGTGTGTGTGTGTAACAATCCTTTTGTACATTATAAATATTATTCTCACTGGTTAATAAGAGTTGATTTGTCAATAGCCAGACAAAAAGTATAGGCAGGGTAATCAACATGAGAATATAAGGAGAAAGAAGGGTAGAATCAGAGAATCAAGAGGAGATGCAGAGAAGCAAGATGAATGTGTCATGCAAATAAAGATACCACCATGTGACAGAGCATAAGTAAGGAATATGGGTTAATTTAAAATACAGGAGCTAGTTAGGAACTATTGGCCAAACATTTACAATTAATACAAATCTCTGTGTGGTAATTTGGAAGTGACTTTCAGGATGGGAAAATTCCACCTACAGTTTTTAATAATTATAAACATTTCATTGCAAATATTATAGACAGAAGTGAATGTTAAGTGTGTATACATATATATGCATGCATTTGTACATAATATATAATACACATAAAATATCTACTTGAACATAATGGTTTTCAGCATTTGTCACCCTTATTTTTATTATATTCTGAGAGTTACATTTCATTACTAGATAGGAATTGCTATATAGTGATTTTTTAAAAAATAAACTGCTCAATAGACCATTTTCTTAAGTTTTAAAATATATATTTTTAAAATGGTTAACTTCATTTATGTAATTATTCTTTAAGTTGCCTCATGTCTTATCTGAGAATCTGCTTGAGATAAAAGTACTCTGAGAAGGCAATATCAGATATAATGAGCTTATTTATCATAATTAAGTTATTTGTATTTGAAGAAAAATGAACTCATTTGACAATAAAAGAGGTACAACACTCATGTAAATGGTAGCCTGTTATGTCTTTTTCCAGAAATAGTCATCATTTCAATAAAGATTTAGATTCTCTTCTCAGCTCTGCTCCCTTTGGAATATTCATACATATAAATGTATAAACATATTCACATGCACAAATGCCATTTAATAGTGGGGCTATGTTCTGATATTAAATGATAGTGTACGGATACAAATGAGTATATTTACACAATATCAGATCACTGAAATGTCACTAGGCTATAATCTGAGGATACTACCAATATAAATCTCACCTTCTGGGGGGCTGGAGAGATGGCTCAGAGGTTAAGTGCACTGAGTGTTCTTCCAGAGGTCCTGAGTTTGATTTCCAGCAACCATATGGTAGCTCACAACCATCTATGATGACATCTGGTACCCTTTTCTGTATACTATATACATAATAAATAAATAAATCTTTAAAAAGAATCTTGTCTTTGTTGAACAGAGCAACACTGCTGAATTCAAATACATCTGATGTTCATACATATACACCATTATTGTTCATTGTAAGTAGTTAAGGGCTTAGCATTTGTATTTCCAGAATTCAACTTTATAGCTAAATATCTGATGCATTTATAGTCAGTTAATCATTTATTGCCTTTATTTTATGAAATCTTAATTTTTCTTAATGGAAGCTGTTTTTGAAAAATACTATCTTTCTCATGAAAAGTTAAGTTGCTATAATTTGAGAATTCTGTTTTCAACTATACTAAAAAATTTTAGATGAAAATTTCATAAAAGAAACCCAAGTAGTAGTGGATAAGTAGAACATAACTAATTTTGTAAAAATATTAAGAAAATAAGCAGGTGGGTTCTGGTGTTACAATATAATTATAATTAATAATAGTGATTTTTATAACATAATTCATATTAATTTTTAATAATTCATATTAAGCTCAACATATATTAAAAAAATCACTATTCCAAATGTTTTATTCTCATTTAATACACTCTGATAAATAATTGTCTTGATTTTCATTACATAAAAAGATCTGCAAAGCTCTTCTTTATTATCTTTAGACTTTTATCTTGAAATTAGTCAATAGTCTATGAAGAGTAGAATGCCCAAGTTGGAATGCTCAAAATCCTGGTCAAATAAGATGTTTATTAAGGGGCATCCAGCATCAGAATTTGTAGAGCTGACTTAGAAGACAAGCACAGACAGGACACTTTCTGGCCTCCTTCCACTTGTCCTCTTAGGCCTGAACAGTAACTGGTTAAGTTTCAGGAAGTTAATATTTGCCAGATCCTGTACTCCCAAATATGTATATGTGTATATATGTGTGTGTGTATTATACATATGTACAAATATATATGTAAGTAATTACATTGGAAGCATTTTGCTTTCAGAAATTACTGTCTAAAAAGACCTACATCTCTTTTTCTGAAAAATGTTTCTCTGTAAGTGAAAGCTATATTCTCTAAATGGATAAACAAGATCATATCTGGTATAAAACATTGAATCCAATTCTTAATTTTCTTCCTCTCTATGAATCCAATCTGAGAAAATTTCCTTATATCAATTCTACTTAATGTTCTTGAATTAATGATGTCTGAGCTCAGGCCCTTCATACAGTAATCTCCACATGCCAATTTTCTTCATACTCCCTGGAGGAGCCAAGTCTCATAGCTCATAAGATTAAATACCAACTACTTAGAATTCCTATGACTGCTGACAGTCGATGACTCTGTAGCAATGTATCTCTGATTTAAATGTACATAGGAAATACCAACAGATTTTATTGAGATTGCACAATGAGTTTAAGTAGGGTTGGTTTGCTGTCTGAGATTCTACATTTTTAGAAAGGTTCCATATGTAGACCATCACTGCCTGGCTGGTTTTGCTTTAAGAATGGAGATTCACTTCACTCAACGTCATTTCAGCTGTAACTCTTAACAGTTATGTAGGCTGAGATTTTTGCTTCAGGAATGCTTTTAAAGAAATGGATTTAGAAAGCCAGGCATGGTGGAGCAGACCTTTAATTCTAGCACTGGGGAAGCAGAAACAGGTGGCTTTCTATGAGTTTGAAGCCAGCAATGTCTACAAAGAAAGAGCCAGAGCTACACAGAGAAATCATGTCTCAAAAAGACCAGAAAACAAAACAAAACAAGAACAGGTTTAGTGTTATTAATCCTAATGTCAATCTTGCCAAACCTAGTTTACCTGTGACCTAGTTTTACTCTCAATATTTGAGTAGAATTCCAGTGTGGACTCATTTTCTATTCTCCAGGTCTCTGGATGTGCCTCTGTTGCTCTCCTCATTTTGATCTTTTCTTTCATACCCTTCCTATGTGGAAGACCTGGAACAAAAAAAAAAAAAAAAAAAAAAAAAAAGAATAGCAACTCACCTATATGTTTCTCACTTGGACTCAGAAAATTGTATTTTGCCAAACTCTAAGTCACCTGCTGGAACTTGGCATGGTCCTTTTGGCAGGACATCCCAAATACTGATTGCCCATGTGGACACAATTAACCTAACACCTGTCACTCCGTTCAATAGATTCCAATTTGTTCTTTCTCTTGGCTCTTTCTGCCTCCTAAACAGCCAGGTCTCCAGGTGTGCAGCTGCTTTGTGGCCCTTAGTCCATTTTGTTGTGATCAGAGTTTACCAAAGTTTCTTCCACTCCATAGGTTAAAATTCTGGATCGAATTTCATTTTTCATCTCTTGACTTAAGTTGATAAATTTGTGTCAAGAGGAGGTAGATACTGTTTTTACTAATATGTTCTTGTGTGGATTGGTATAGGGACTCAAGAGAGGGCAACATAGAGAAATGTTATGGTCATTGGTAAAAGGCATGATAAAACATTTTAAATAAAATATTTGACAAATTTTATCTATCCTGGTCATTGACAACACATCAAATAAAGTTATACAGACAGACACACAGACACACACACATTTAGTGAGGTGACAATAGGCAAAACATACCAGATGTATATCTGATCTAACAGAAAAATTACAAAGCATCTAGAAGATTGTTATTAATTGCTCTCAATGCATATGACTCAGGATGTAGAGATTTACTTAGATATGCTTAGTAGATCTTATAAAATTTTCTTCAATAAGACAGCAGCCTTTCAAGATCTACAGTGCTCCTTATGGCTAGTTTTGTCCATTATGCTTCATAGGTAGCCTTCAAAATGCCAACTGGAGAGAGATTCACCTATCCAGCATAAAATATAGAAAAAAGGTTATAGATATAACACTTATTACTTTTTCTTCAACAAGTGTCAAGCAGAAAATGGAGGCACAAAGGCTAAGAAAATACCTTTTGTCATGTGCTTACTTTGGCCTCATCTTTGGGCATTTACCACTCATATTCTTGCAAGAACATTTTGTAGAAAGTTATTATCATAATTACCTCTAAAGGATTATGTGGGCCAATTGAGGTTAGGTGAATTTCTTAGAATTCTACAAGTTTCAGTTGTTGGCACCTGTAATCACTCATTGGCTAAACACATCTACCAAGTTCTTTCTTTTAATCAACTCTAGAGTGCTGGGTTTCTTTAACTTCACGAATCTTTGATAAAGCCTTTTCTCTTTTCTAATTTCCCAGGATACATTGTTGAGTAATTATTGTGGCTTGTTATGCCCATATGTTGTCCATGAGGGCCATGCATTCTTTCTACAAAACAGTGCATAAGAAATACCAGAGGAAATTGAAATGTTATCTCTGCCTAGAAGAGAACAAAATATGTAGGTTTCCCCCCAATTTTTATGGGTTAAAAAAAAGATGTGATATGGTGAATTGCAAATGAATATTTACTATTCAACATTATGATTGACTTTAAATTTCCATATGCTATTATGAAATCTAAACTAATAACTATAATGTTTTTAAAAATCCACTTCTGCATTTCAGATATGAATTTTTATTTTACGTTCCAATACCCAAAGAGTCATTTTTCATTTAATATGGACAATCTTAAGCCTTACAGGTGAGACTTGATTTTCTTTTCCTCTTTAACAGGAAGAAAAAATTTAGTGATTCACCACCCTCTGCACATAGACAGGTAAACACACAATTAGAGATAGGGGTAGGGGGTGTTCATAAATGAAATGCGCCCAACATATCTAACTTTACTTACATGGCTGCAATATTCAAGCTATGAGAACATTTCTCAACTTTGTCAACAGAAACAGCCATATCAAAGGTGATGAACTTTGAGAAATATGGCATCAGCTGTCTTTCACTGGCTTCCTGAGAAGTTCTTTGAGAAAGTCATCCATTGGTTCACACATTTGTGAAAAATCGTAAAGAAGTAAGTTCCACCAGGCTATGGTTGCATGTCTGCTTAAAAAGAAGCTCACTCCTCTTCTTCCTCAGTAGTTGTCCAGGAGATAGTTAGTTTGTTTGCTTTTGTACTTTCTTGGAAGTGATGGGAAGTAATTAAACTTTGAATTGCTAGAGTTAGTAAAACATATAAAGAAAAATTTTTTTGATCAGGTCTTGCTGTATAGTTCTTACTGGACAGGCAATTTTTATGAAGAGGAAGCTAGTTTTGAACTCTTAGAGTTACACTTATTTTCCAAGTGCTTAGATTAAAGGTGTGAGCTACCATGTCCCATAGGCTTTGGATTCTATCCAAAGTACCATAAGAGAAAAAAAGGATACATAATCAAGTAGATATGTAAATCACTCAGGAAGATATTAACTTGCAAAAATGAAATCATATTTGGTGCCTATACTCCTATAAGTGAAAAAAGTCATCCTTCATGAAATGATTCCAAGATCATTAAAGCCATAATCACAGAAAAACATTTTTGATGTCTACATCTCACCTGGCAATTATGCTAAATACCTTGTGGAATGACACTGAAGTCATTTTCATAATATCTATGTGCAAGCATACTGTCAGATGTAAGAAAAAGACTTTCTAAAGCATTACTTTCTAAGCAAAGGGAAAGGCATATCCTGTGAATTAAAATAATCAAACCCAAGGAATGAGCTTTGGAGGTATACATACCACATTCACAAAGAAAACTCTCCTCCGACTGGTGGAATCAGATTACTTTGGAATCTCCTCCACCAACCCCCAACTTTGAGGAGTCAGTAATTCCTCTTTTCTTCTTTGGCTTTTACTGAAGGGTTCAGGAAAGCCTCAGCTGATATAATTATTGGCTCAGATTGTCAGCAATCTAGGCCAGATGGCTGTAGATTTCT